>JBCFYV010003217.1:0-28778 GCA_039000515.1 Timema cristinae
GATAGGTTTGTCCCACACGAGGTACGTACTGCACAGAAGCCTCCCCTTTTAGTCGCTTCTTACGACAAGCAGGGGTTACTGCGGGACTATTCTAAACCCGTCCGCAGGGGGGAGGAAAGATGTAGAATAGGGTTTTCCTGCACGAGGTACATCCTGCACAGATGCCTCCCCTTTTAGTCACCTCTTACGACAAGCAGGGGTTACTGCGGGACTATTCTAAACCCCGTCCCGCAGGGGGGTTTAACAAAATAAAAGTTTAGTGAATTAATTTTAGTCTTTCTTTTAACTCTTGTGGCAATTACAGGTTAAATAGAGCTTGAAATTTTACATATAAGAGTATTATATTTAGTTATTAGTATTTTTACAACTTGCCTCAAATAACTTTAACATAAGTAAATAGTTTGTGATAATAAAGAGGAAAACACATACAAAATGTTTGTGAAATAATATTGTTTAAATTTTGTAAACAAGAATATTGGGCAATAAATTCTTGTACGTCCCCAACTGGCAGCATAGCTTCTATTCAGTGGCCATATTTGTTTTTAGAATCTAGGGCCACTTTTAACGAGCTCTTGTTTTTGATAATTAATTTGAATTAAACAGCAAACACAAACTTCAAAACTATACAAACAGTTATTCTCATAACCAAAATCTAACAAATTTAAATAGAAATTATGACAGTGAATTATCATATAATATACAGTTAATAAAACTATGTGTGTGTGACTACATGTTGAAAAAACAAAATATTTTATAGTTTATAATTTAGACATGTCTATGCTACTGTTAATAATTTTATCACAAATTTTAATAATACAGCATCTTTTTCTAATATTAATTTGGCTATTTAGTAATTTGTGAGTTCTGTGAATATTAGTTCGGTGTGTAGGCGTGTTATCCTTGGAAAAAACGATTTTTTAGTGATAAAAAAAAGGGGGGGAGTGTTTCTAGATGATCAATATACATTATTTGAAAATTTAAGTTTGTGTATCAAGGCTATAAAATATATCTTTTAACGCCAAGATTGTGTTGTGTTGCCTTCTAGGCTAAACCTCGAGTTTTAGCATCTTAAAGTATTTCAAAAAAACCTGTTAAGTTTATTAAAAAATATTAGAGAGTCTTTCTTCAGTGTTAATTAGATAAATACCAGGCTAAGACTTCAAGTTATAAGTTATTGTAGTTTTATTAGAGACTTAAGTTATAATTGTTTAAGAGTATTGAATCTAAAATATGTTTTTTTAAATTAGGAAAGCTTTTAATTTGTCATTGTCATTTATTTTATAGGCCTAAACATATTTTCTAGAATATTGATTTTTGTTTGTTAAATTATTTAAAGTCATCATAAAAAGACCTAGATATTAAAACAATATGATATATCAGATTGTGAAGGCAAGCATTAGCCTGAGGGTGTGTTAAACTTAGGTTAAGTTACTAATATGTCTTTCCCCCCCCCCCCCCCCCGAGCATGAGTTTGTCAAAACCCAGGAACACCAATGGAGGAAGGGTCAAAATCTTCCAGGAAAAAAAGAGGCATGCAAACATCAGAGACAAGAGGACATCATCAACATTGCAGCAGTAATTAGACAAGAGATGAGGACGATTTCGATTCATTCAATGTGAAAGAAAAAAACAGCAAGATACTTGAAACTCAGCGTTAACACTGTGAGACGGGGAGGATAGAAAAACAAATTTATTTACATAATTCCAAGCTACATATCCACGGAGTCACTTGTTTTAAGGCTAGTAGTTAAAGTCCTCCCTTCATGCTTTCTGTGTAGTGAAATGTATAAGGAGACCATACCATAACTATCACTTATTAATTTCTTTCCACCCCAAACAAAATATTCCTACCATCTCATATATTTATTTTCATTAATGAAAAATGGCGGCGCAACAATTAAAAAAGAGGGATTATTTTTTGTTTGACTCACTCTTTTTAAGGTGGCATATCGTGCTTCAATAGCAAGCACACCTCACACGATTCAGTTCCAAAATATTTATTTCTAGAAACATGAACATTTACTGCTTTAAAAAAAGTTATGGTTAACTTTTCTAGGTTTCTCTTGAGATGTGTATTAGATTGAATTTAATAATCATTTGGAATTTTCAGACCTGATAAATGACTGAATAATAATAATAATAACATATTTTGAAATAGTGATGTTACAAAGATAAAAGTCTTGAATAAACAATACTCTGTGTCATGTTATCAATATAGGCCTACACAATGATTTCTTGTTTTTTTATTCCTGTTATTATAACAATAAAATATATAATGTTGAAACTTCTAGCAAGATCAGAAATAAAAAACAGAGGCCTGGAGTATCTGTAGAAACTCTTGATGATTTTACAAGAGATTCTGTTTGTAAGGTTATCTACAGAGTATATCATGAAGGTTAGTGCAAATGTATAGGTCAAATTTGTTTCTTTTCCCCTTTTAGTTCTTGATAATTTATACTAAAAAAATATAGATAATTGCTTTACAACCTACATATAAATAAAGTTGACTTTTCATGCATGAATAAATTAATCAAACAAACAATATGATGGAGCAAAGGTAAAAAACACATGTTCGTCAATTTTTGGCCCGCTTTTTTTAAAAGTGTGTAGATTAAAAAACAAATTAAAAATTATCATAAGGTCATTAAGATGTGATTTTACATATCTTTGTGAGTAGAATGACAATGTAAAACTATTCATTATATGATATTTTATCTAAAGAAAATACCTTGTATATACAAATTTTGGCACTTTCCCCTCGCTATTGGCAGGCTACTTTCTAATCCAATCCTTATTCAAGGGGAGGGAAAGCTAAAAAATTAGTCAACCATAGCAATTTCAACATTAATTGATGTCTATTTATCTGTGACTGATTAATATTGATTATTTTATTATATGTCTTTTCAAGGTAAAAATGTGTCAATGGACTCTATTTTGTTGGCAAACAGGGCCGCAGAAATTGCGAGTTGGAAGATGACAGTGAAAAACTTTCTGCTGATAAATACATTGCAAATAAATTTCTGGAAACTTTTAAAACTGAAGATCTCGATCCTCACCTTAATTGCAATGCTGACATAACCGGTATTAACTGGAAAACAATGTCAATAAAAACGTTAGCTTCCAAAGGAGAAAAAACTGCTCCAGCACCTAAAGTAAGCAAAGATCGTGTCACAGTGCTCATTTGTTCCAACTCTATCGATAATCAGCGACTACCTTTTCTATTGATTGGAAAATCGAAGAAACTAAGATGCTTTAAAAATGTAAAGAATTTGCCTGTGACACACATGCACCAAAAAAGTGCATGGATGAACGGCGAATTTTTTTTTTTAATGGTGGGACAAAACTTTATTAGGGTGAAGTGGGGAAACTGTGATAAAGTTGAAAAAATTGGGCAATTGTGATACAGCTTAATAAAAAGTTCTAGATATAAAAATATTAATTAAAAAAAATTACATTTAGCTGGTAAATTTGTTCTATTAATACATCCCACATAGCTGTGTTGAATGAATTTTATTATATAAATAATAAAAAATATTTCCTCAGAGAGCTTGTTTTTTTACTCAAAAACCTTAACATTTTCACTTCAAGCTTTTCTTAATATAACGTTCATTGGAAAAGCAAAGGCTCAACATTTTGGTTTTTGGATTAAAGGATATCAAATAAACATTTCTCATTCTTTTTGTTCAAATTTTCATCAAAACAGCCAGAGATATTAAACTTCAAAATGGGAGGGCAAATGTGATACATAATTTAGGGCAATTATGATACACAAAAGAGGGTAAATATGTTACGCAAAAAATTTGATTAATTTCCCAATAATATTATTAATATTTAGCACCGAGTCTTACTACCCGTTCGGGTTATACGCTTTAAGTACTAATTACACTAATGGATTAGGAATTGGGAAGGTTGAACCCGCATTTGCGTGGAGGGGGATTGGAAAATCATTTAGGAAAAACCACCCCCAGTTCTCCCGACCAAGATTTGAACCTCGATCTTCCCGTCCTCAGCAGTTGAGCTCAACATGACTAGCACGTTAGCCAACTACGCCATCGAGGCGGGTTCCCGATAAAACTTACTACTTTATCAAAATGTTCTTGTTTCATATTATACTGTAGGCCTTAAGCTGTAGCTATATAAGCTATATTAGGGAAGGTTAATTTGTACACCAACATAAGTTGGTCACACTTTATATAGCCCAGCTGTTTGATTTGATAATGTGAGATTTTGAATTCCATCTAGTGTTTTTTTATTATTTAAGTTTGATTCCTGTTATTGCTAAATTTTAAACTACATTGTTGTGTTTTTTCACGTTTTAATTATTCTTCAATGTTTTGAATACTGAAATCAATTAGGCCAGTATGTTTATCCATCAGCCTATTAGTTAGGGTGTTAACCTAGGTCTATATTGGAGTAGACTATATACTTGTATTCCAGGAAGAACTATTTTGTTGCATAGTGCAAATTTAATTCTTAGTTTAAACACAATAATTACTTCGTTAAAATGGTGAGCCACTATCAAAAAAAGCGTGCTCAGTGTTATTCCCCTGAGTTACTTGAAAGAGCTGTAACTCTAATACAGGAAGGCAAATCTTTAAGATCTGTTACCAAGGATCTTAAGATTGAAAAATTTTTCTTGCATAGATATATGAAAAAAAGAATGTATAGTACATTCAAAACCAGGACAAAGCACAGTATTGTCTGAAGAAGTTGAAAAGGACCTTGCAGATCATTTAGTAGTGATAGCTAAATGGGGATTTGCACTAACTCATAGAGATGTTACTTGTTGTCAAGGAGTATGTTGAGCAAAATGGTTTGAATGTACCTTTCAAAAATAATTCACCAGGTAAAGATTGGTTTATAAATTTTTGTAAATGCAATAGACTGAGCTTAAAGAACTTGGAACCACTTGAAAAATGTTGCAGGAATGTGACAGGGGATCTTTTCATTATTTATGAATTTTATGACATCGCTGAATGAGAAATTCAATCTCTTAATATAAGAGACAAACCTGAAAATGTGTATAACCTAGATGAAACTAGTTTTTACAGAAACCTTTGCAGGGTAAAGCTTATTTCAGCTGTTGGGCAAAAAGCCTATAAACAGACAGAGGGTACTGGACGAGACAACACCACTGTCATGGCCTGTGTGTCTGCTGCAGGCAAAGCACTCCCTCCCCTCATAATGTATAAAGGTGCAAATCTCTGGACCACCTGGAAATGAGATATACCAGGGACCTTTTATGCAGCCTCTGAAAATGGTTGAATGACTGGTGCAATCTTTCAAGAATGGTTTGTAAAGTTTTGTGAGAAGGTAAAAGACCCTTATTTTTGTTTTTTGATGGTCATTTAACTCACTTGGATTTGGGTACAATTACGTGCGCCAAGAAATATGAGGTTACAATCATAAAGTTGCCACCTCACATGACTGACTTATTACAGCCTTTGGATAAGTCATGTTTCAAGGCACTAAAAAATGAATGGAATATCAAGTTAACAGAATGGTGTAGGCTGAACCAGCGAAAACTTCAAAGGAGTGAGTTTTCCAATCTTCTATGCAAAGTTTGGAAGACAGGCCTAAGGTCAGAAAATATTTTAGCAGGGTTTAACTCAACAGGGATATTTCCCCCTGACCACTCAAAATATCCATTGTCACGATTTAATTCAGAAAAACTTAAAAGATACCGGAGGGGATCCAGCTGAAAACCAAGTCTCTCTTCCGCTTGAAGCTCAAACCTCATCCTCAACCAGGTCCTTCACATAGGTCTGGCGTGTCTCAGCCAGATCCTTCTCAGCAACTCGATTTCTTGATTTATTCATCTTCTGACCCTGATCTTTTTCTCACAGTCAACTTCTACTGTTCCATTGGAAAGTTCAGTAACTAGTTCAATTACAAGTTCTAAATGTTCATTTGAGGACCTCCTCCACAGCAGAATAAAAAAAACTGAGGCTCCAAAAGTAACTAGAAGTAGATTCTAAAGTAAAAGTAATAACATCAGAAGAATATATTGCAAAAATTAAAGAAAAAGAAAAGCCTTTGGATAAGAAGAAACTAAAAGCTATTGTTAATGTAGAAGAAAGTGACAGCGATGACAATATGGAAGAGGACATTGTTGATGATGATAGCCTTAAAGATATCAACTTGCAACTTGCTTGAACCAGATGTTGAAGATCATTTGGAACTTTTAGAGCCTAGGAACATCAAAGTTGGTGATTTTCTTATTGCGAATTTCAAGGGAGGAAAGAGAAAGGCTAAAAACTATAGGTATGTAGTAACTGTGTCAAATTTGTTTGAATATGGAGATATAGAAGTGAAGTATGATTTCTGATGGAGACAACAAAACTTTTAAAAACAATGACATATATGTAATAAAATTGATTATGTTCATGGAAAATTGACAGCGCCTAAAATATCAATGATAGGTGGATGTGAAAGATTTATTTTTAATGATAGCATTATTGTTTTTGAACTGCGTACCTCATATTGAGATGTGCTGAAAAGGGAAATGCAGCATTATGATTCCTAACCATGATTATAAATTAATACAATCTTATGCTAATGCAGAATATTCCTCTCCTAGAAATTTAATAATCATTTTACTAAAATACCATATAAAATGCTTATATCAGTTTTTTATGTACGATATGTTTGTTTGAATTGCCTTCTATTATTATTATTTCTTTGAATATTGTTTTTATTGCTAAAAAATTTAAAAACAAATGAAAAAACATTTTCTCTTATATAACAAGGCATGATAGAAGTGGCATAATTTTAATATTTTTTTTTAGATATGGTAGAGAAAGGTATAATTTTTTGCCAAATAGAACCTTTCTGATAGATTTTTTTTAAAGATATATGGTTTTAAAGTTTATCAAAAATGATTTAGCTATAGTAGTTTTACATTTTTTGCCATCTCTCTGCTTCTTCTAGCCCGATTTTCATCATATTTTTACACTTGATACATGAAGGTCCTACCTGTATCATAATAACCCTACTGTTTCAAACAACTAATTTTAGCCTGTATGGTAAGGAGTGTATCATATTTGCCTTTAAAAGAGGGCAAATATGTTAGTTTATTTTTTATTATTAAACGGTGACTTAAAAAAATTCAAATCCTGTTAGTTAAATCAAATACATATTTTGTGTATCACAATTTCCCTACATCACCCTGACTGAAGTAAAAAAAAATTAAAGAAGAAACAGGAAAATCGGTAAAGGCTCTGCTATTAATTGATAATGTACCAACTCATCCATCAATTGAGCTTCTTGAGAGAGAAAACAGAGACTTTAAGTGCATGTTCTTGCAGTCACAAGTCTGCTGCAGCCCATGGACCAGGGTGTGAATGAGTGCATCAAACGACACTACCAAAGGAAACTATTCTGTGAGTTACTCTTGGACGAGGAAGGTGAATAAAGTATTCTGGATTAGTACAAGGAAATAAATATGAAAGAATGCTGTTACATGATTGCAGAAGCCTGGAATTAGGTAAACAACTTGACAGTAAAACGAGCTTGGAACAGTATAAACTGCACAACAACAATAGAACTTGAATTGGATTATTATTATTATTTGTGTTTAGAGGCCCATCAACACAATGAGGTCATTAGGGCCTTAGCATTATATAGGTACATAGTAAAATCTCCATAGGAGAGAGACAGAATATTCACCTGTTTATATAAAGAGGTGAAGAGCCAATATAAAAAATACAATATAAAAGGAATGGTTCTCAATATGAGAAAAAAAAACCATTTGAGGCACTCCATAGGAGTACTCAAATGGGCTCAAAGTACAATTGAATGAAAAACCTGCTAAAAAAAAAACCACAGGTGTATCACTCTAATAAAAAAACAAAACAAACATATTAAAACAATATATTAGTTAAAAAGACAAAACTAACATGTTAAAATAATCATTTTATTAAAGTTTGTTAAAATGGATAAAACGACAAAACAAACACATTAAAGTATACTAAAATGTTAAAAAGGTCTCAATATGAGATAAAATCCAGATGAGCCACTTTATAAAAGTGACTCAAATGGCATTAAAAAGATTCGCCTGGCGTATAAAATGGAGTAAAGAAATAACTCCTTCAGCGCTGTCGCGTAATAAAAAAGGAAGGTCACCTTTAAAATCAAGGGCCAGGCGAATAGGGGCATACCTGCGACACTCCACCAAAATGTGGTGCACATTAAAGGGAGCATCGCAAAGTTCACACACTGGAGGTGGATCCCCTCTCAGTAAAAAACTATGGGTCAGTGAAGTATGCCCGACGCGGAGTCTCGTCACGATGACCTCCTCTCTTCTAGACTTTCGTATAGAAGAGGGCCATCGCGACACACCGTCCCTAATGGACCGCAGCTTGTTCTGAGCAGGGGTCAAGACCCACTGCTCGTGCCAGGTGCGTAAGACCCCACGCCGAACATAACCCTTAAGGTCTAAAAACATTACACCCAGACTCGCCTCAGGAGGCAGGCGTGCTGCCTCCTTGGCCGCATGGTCAGCCAGTTCATTTCCTGAAAGACCGGCGTGACCAGGAATCCAGCAAAAGGCGAGCCGGGTGCTTAATGAATATATTTTTAAAATTTGTTCGTGAATCATCTGCACGAGAGGATTCCACGAGTAGAGTGTGGACAATGCCAACAGAGCACTCATGGAATCCGTGCAGATGAGAACAGAACGGTGACACTTACGATATACAAAACATAGAGATTTAAAAATGGCATATAGTTCAGCCGTAAAAACACTGGATTCACCAGGTAGAGCAAATTTAAAATTGGATCCTTCCACAACAAAAGCACATCCCACGGAGGCCCCGCATTTTGAGCCATCCGTATAAATGCGTTTAAACCCTCGAAAGCGGGTTGCGAGGAGCTCATTAAAGGTCCTCTCGTATAAGAAGTGTGGGGTGGTCACTTTAGGGAACTTGGCAAGATCAAAATGGCATTAAGGTAGGCGTATCTTCCAGGGTGGTACTCGACCTGGGGATGTGGGGATAGCCTTTGGCAGGACTATCCCACACGTGTCGAAAACCGATAGCATCCTGATCCCAACCGGCCTTGTACTACGCCATTTGGTTTCATACAAGACACGGTTAGGGGGATGAAACACAGGACGATAGGCAACATGCTGCGCCATACAATGAAGTTTCGACACGTAAGATGCCAGAAGATAGGACCGCCGGTAAGAAAGAGGGGGCTCACCGGCGTCGGCACAGATGCTGACGACTGGACTGGTACGAAAGACACCAGTAGCCAGTCGAATGACAGCATGGTGGACACTATCTAGCATCTTTAACGCCGAGGGTCTAGCTGAGCCATAAACAAAGCTCCCGTAATCTAGTTTAGATCTGACCAGGGCCCTATACAGGCGCATCAAGGTTTCCCTATCAGCACCCCAGGACCGGCCGCTTACCACTTTGAGCAAATTCAATGACTTTATACACCTCGCTTTCAGGTCTTTATGTGGGGGATCCACGTTAGTTTAAAATCAAATAAAAGTCCCAGGAACCTAACGCTCTCCGAGACAGGTAAAACAACATGGTTCATTAAAATATTGGGGACTTGCTGTATTCCGCGTAATCTGTGGAAGTGGACTACCGTCGTCTTGGCCGCTGAGAAGGTAAAGCCACTATGCGATGCCCACATCCACAGATTGTTGACAGCTAATTGTATCTGACGTTCAGCTCTGTGGAGACTCGATGAACTGCAATAAATTGCGTAGTCATCCACAAAAAGACATGAACGGACAGGTACGCGCACGTTGTCCATGATGCTATTCATCGCGATAGCGAATAACGTACAGCTTAAAATACTACCCTGAGGCACCCCATTTTCTTGAATAAAATCATCGGATAAGGTGTTGTTTAACCTTACCCGGAAGTGTCTATCTGACATAAAATTAGATATAAAAATAGGGAGGTTCCCCCGGAACCCCCAATTAAACAAGGTTTTTAAAATGCTGTACCGCCAGGTGGTGTCGTAAGCCTTCTCCAAATCAAAGAAGACAGCCAAGAGGTGCTGTTTATGGAGGAAAGCGTCACGAGCTGCTGTCTCAAGGCGAACAAGGTGATCCACCGTGGATCGGTTACGGCGAAAGCCACATTGAATATTGGATAGTAGATTGCGGGATTCTAGATACCATATAAATCTTTTATTGATCATTTTCTCTAATATTTTGCATACACAACTAGTTAAGGCTATCGGTCTATAACTAGTTGGCTCTAATTTATCCTTGCCACTTTTATATATTGGGATAACGGTTGCTTGCCTCCACAGTGTTGGGAATTGACGAGATTCCCAAACACAATTGTAGAGGTCTAAGAGGAATGCCCGTCCAGCAGGGGACAGTTGGCGCAACATTTCGTAATGGATATCATCCGGGCCAGAAGTTGTATTGCCCGCCTGGGTCAGGGGATAGGTAAGTTCCTCTTTAGTAAAGGGGGGAGTTATAATCCTCCCCCCGACCTTGGCCAAAATCAATAGTAAGGCGCTCGATGCTGCGCTTATGCACCACGAACTCGTTAGAGTAGCTCGCAGTGCTAGAAATAGCGGCAAACATCGAGCCCAATACATTGGCGACCTCCATAGGGGAGGAGACAATTGAACCGTTAGACATGAGTGCGGGTATATTATAAATGGTATTTTTGCTACTACGTACTTTACGAATGTGATCCCAAACCTTGGTTGTGGGAGTGGAAATAGTAAGGGTAGAAATAAACTGTCTCCAAGACTCTCTTCTGCTTTCTCGAATAATACGGCGAGCTCTAGCACGTAGAATCCGGAATGACTCCAGATTCTCCGAAGTTGGACGTCGATGAAAGAGACGTAGGGCCCTTCGACGGTTAGAAATAGCCAGCCGGCACTCCTCGTTCCACCAGGGAACAGGACGGTGGCGCGGGTTTGGCGAGGATTTTGGATGGATGCCCTCGCCGCCGCTATGACCGTCAAAGTAAATTGCCCAGCCTTAACATCGACGTCGGGAGATTGGGGTTCGTCGAATACGGTGAGCTCGCGGAATTTATCCCAGTTAGCACGTTTAAGAACCCATTGGGGTAACCGTGCTGTACTGGGAGGATCTTGGATTTTTGAAAGCAGAATTGGAAAGTGATCGCTGCCACATAGGTCCGAGTGAACCTCCCAAAGGAAGTGAGCAGCTATCCCGGGGATACATAGAGCTAGGTCGATGGCAGAGGATACACCATTAAAGGTGGAGAAGTGTGTCTGGGTCCCGGTGTTCATTAACACCAGGTTTCCCGAGACAAGAATATCCTCTACCATCCTCCCGCGGGAGTCTGTAAAATTAGACCTCCACACCAGGTTATGCGCGTTAAAGTCCCCCAAGATGATATAGGGGGCGGGAAGTTGCATAAAGAGGGCCTCTAGTGTCCTCTTGGAAACACGTTCACCTGGTGGGTGGTAGATGCAGCATACGGTTACCTCCATAGGAAGGGAGACTCTGACAGCGATCACTTGGAGATCAGAAACAATATTAATATTCTTATGATATATAGTACTTCGTGCGAATATAGCCACACCTCCGCTAGCCCGATCAAAGAAAGGCTTGTCGGTACGATACACATCGTACCCACGAAGCATAGGGTTGTCAGTTGGGCGGAAGTGGGTCTCCTGCAAACACAAGATGGAAGGTTGCAGGGAAGAAATTATTAGTTTGATTTCCTCTAAACGAGCATAGAAACCCCTACAATTCCAGTGTAGTAGCGACATAAGTTATTAGTATGAAATTTAGTTATACTCGCAATCCATTTTACTATCCTTTAAGAATAAAAATTTGTTGAGGCCCTTTTTAGGCCCTCTTGCCTTTCCCAGTCTCTCCTGTACCTCTCGCTTCAGGAGAGGCTTCGGCTTATTTTGGGGAGACTGGGGAGTCGGATTCTTGTTCGAAGGCTTTAAGGCCTTAGACGCTTTTTTATATAATGTTTTTCAGCGGTTTCTCGCTGGTCCTTCTTCAAGGCACCAGTGGGACTCGCCTTAGCGGCCTCAACTGTTCCGCAACTCGTCCCCACCTCCGGAAGCCCAGAGGTGGGTGTGAGAGGCTCAACAACGACCGCCCTTGTTTTAGTACCCCGTGGCGGGCTCGGTTCGGTTCCCTGAGGTGGACCCGGGGAAGCTCCCCGAGGTGGATTCGGGGGGTTAACCGAGGTGGACTCGGGGATGTTCTTAGAGGAGGGCCACGAGGAGAACTCCTAGGTGGCACAGGTGGTGGAGACAACATCTCCGAAGTTGTCACCTTGGGCACTAATTTCATCGCCACCGTTGCCGGCGCGATATTACAATTTTTTTCTCGAGTAGAGGTCAGTGGCATGGGACTCGAAGAAGGCTTTGAAATGTTAACTGCGCAATGGCAGTTGGGGCAATTAATATTCTGGAAACTATCTGACTGTAAGAGGTCTGAAATACCGGAGCTTGGCTAAATGCGTATTCTTTGCGTGCTTGGTTGTATGGAATCTTCTTTTCAGTTTGTATCTCAAGCACTTTTTTCTCCACCTTCCATTTCGGACAGGCCCGAGACCAAGCAGAGTGCGAACCCTTGCAGTTAACGCAGAATTTAGGAGACTCACACGGTGTATCATGAGCCTCCTGTCCGCAATCCGCACAGGTTGGCTTACCACGGCATCGCAGCATAGTATGTCCAAACTCCTGGCACTGAAAGCAGCGCCGAGGGTTAGGGACATACGGCCGGAAACTTGAATTGGAGAAACAAAAAGAAAAGGCTAATGAGCTGTAACAGGAAATGAGCGTGGATGAAATTGTGAGGATTGTGAAGGGAATCAATGAATGCTCTGAATGTGATGTGAAGGAGTGGCTTCTGTGTTACTCAAATGAGCAAGGATTTCAGATGACGAGATCTTAGAGTGTGTTGTGGATGAACAGCCAAGAGATGAAGAGGATGATGATGAAACTGGTAAAGGGACAGAAGATGAAACAGTTCCTACGCAAGAAGATTTTACATGTTTTGAAAATGCCTTAAAGTGGGATGGGATGGCAACCTGAATGCGGAGGTGTACAACTGCTTGCTGTCAAGCGGCTGTGAGATGTTGCAGCAAGAAAACGAGCGAATTTTCAAAGCAACCTAAGCTATTCTAGGTTTCAAGTAAAATAGAGTATAGGTATGTATTATATTGTAAAGAATTACTAAAATAAATTAGTATACAAATTAATACTGTATTTTAATTTTTATTTTTACTGAATTTACATACCTTAACGAAATTTAAATAGCACATTACCTATGTTATGTTAGTTTTATCAATGAAAATTGGGTTTTTACTTTGTCAGACATAGTATTTTTCTAATTATTTCTGAGTTACAACCAATTATCTGGATTTCCACATATACGGATCGGCCTGATCCCCAATTAGCCCGGATAATTGGAGTTCTCCTGTACCTAAATGTTGTCAAGAAGAGGATGGGTAGTTTTTGGAAACAGCCTCAACCTTAGAATGAAATTTTGTATAACAAGGATCAATTGTTACATAAAATATTGCCTCCTATTATTGTGAAAAGCTGTGAACATTAGACTTTTCAAGTGGTGTGACGCAACTCTGATAAATAGTATCACTTCTGGACATGTTCACTGTATAGGTTAAGGTATTGTTTATTCTAAATTATTATTATTTAGCACCGAGTCTTACTACCTGTTCGGGTTATACGCTTAAGTACTAATTACGCTAATGGATTAGGAATTGGGAAGGTTGAATTAAAGGAAGTGAGCTCGCATTTGCATGGAGGAAGAGTGGAAAACCATTTAGGAAAAACCTCCCCCAGCTCACCCGACCGAGATTCGAACCTCGATCTCCCCGTCCTCAGCAGTCGGGCTCAACACGACTAGCGCGTTAGCCAACTACACCACCGAAACGGGTTTTATTCTTAAACAAATATTTAAATTTAATGGTTGATAGATGGGCCTATTTCATCAATTTATAAAAATATATTTTAAAACATTTAGTTTTCCAAAATATGTTCAAATATCAAGGAAAATTATATGCTAGTTTTAATTAAGTCATGTGTTAAAAACTTCAAATAAATGATAGCCCTAGTTACCAATGTAGCACAATAATTTATGAGATACATTTTTAATATTTCTAACTTTAAATTCCACAGCTACTTCCTTACATCCCTGCCGATGATTAAACAAGGAAAATTATGTTTTTAAATTAAGTTGGAAAGAATTTTTTTTAATAGAGATAAAACAATTTTGTGTCTTTTGAAAGTAAACTGATATACCCTATTATTATTATTATTATTATTATTATTATTATTATTGACAGTGTCTTACTACCCGCTCAGGTTATACATATTACCCTAATAACATAAGAGAGTTGCGAGATACAAATGTTTAAACTTTAAAAATATATATATATATTCATAAATTATAGCTTGTGTTATCCATCCCAAAAAAATTTACTTGGTAATTTTAAAGCAAATATACTTACAATTAAAAAATATAAGCGTTCTACTAACTTGTCATAATGTAGCCCGAGTTACCACCAAAGTGTGTAAATTTATAAACATAAACACGTTTTTTGTTAGTATTTTTGAAGCCTAGGTCCACTTGGAATTAATAAAAATAATGTTAACCGGGCTATTGTGTGAGCAGAGGGCGGGATTGTTTATATTTTAGCCTCTGTCAAATTATGAGAAAGTTAATGTCAATACACAAAAATTCAAAAGTTTCTGATGACAAAACAAACATTATGAGAAGATTATAATTTGTTAAACACTCATATAATTACTATGTTAAGAGAATATGAAGGTAGTTAATATAAGTTTTTTATTCACACATAAAAGGTTAGGTTAAGATTGGTTTGTTTTAGTGAAAATATTAATATTTTGCATTAAAAAATATATATAAAGTGATAAAAAAATTCCCTACGCAATTGAAATATTTGGTGATCAGCTCATGCACAGCGAAGTTACGATATGTGACGATCATTTACCAAATTTAAGTCTATTAATTTAAAAATGAAAGATGTAAAAGTAACAAGATGAAAACATCGTAAATCTGTGAATGTGGTGGTGTCCTACATGAATAAACACTTTTACTTTAAAATAATTTGCCAAATCTCCAAACATAATACAAATAAATAATCCAAACTTGTTTCTTATTCGTGTAATGAAATAATTATTTTAATACCTTTAAAAACAGCTGTTTGAGTCATTTTTATATATTGACGACAGCTCCCAGAAGTATGCCACATACATAAGCATGGATCAAAAACAGGTAAGTAAATGTTAATATAGTAAATTCACTATTACCAACATAATTTTGTAAAAAATAAAAATACCCATAAAGAAATAACACCATGGTCACTAGTATAAAACAGATAAAGCGCTTTAGTTGTGCTATCATTGTAGCTCTCGTCTAATGTTTGGTCCTTAATATTCTATCTCTTTGGAATTATCTGTGACAAATTTACAAGTGCATTTTGACACACAGGTTTTTTCATAGCTTCTTCGCATTGTCTTTATTATTCAAAATGGCTGATACGGAATGTAGGAAACGAAAACGGAATTTAATTTATTATTATTATTAATAGAGAAATGCAGATAAAAAGACATGCATATGAAAAGTTTGCAAAATAATATTATTAACTCCACGTTGTAATTAAACATTAAGAATTAATTAAGAATCAAATCGCCAAAGCTATTATTTATGATTTTAAGTGAGGATTCTACTCCATCTAGATATCGTATCTTTCATCCGGAAAAAAGTGACACAACTCAAAAATCTCTATTTTTGAGTTATGCTGTAAAATAATTGTAAAAGACCTATATTTTCTCCAAGAAAAGTGTCATGTTGTTAATTCATAAAAGCGTGGCTAGATGGCACTAGTGTAGTGATGGGTCGTTCGTGAGCGAGTCATTCAAATTAAACGACTCTTGAACGAGAGCTGTGAACGAACGACTCTCGCTTCGCGAGCGAGTCATTCGCGCCGCCATTACTAACGACTTTTTCGCTCTCGTTCATCCGCTCTGGAAAGAGTCAAGAGTGTTTGTCATTCCCGACTCTTCTGTCGTTCTTCGTTCGCTACTAAGAAAAATTAACTATAAGTGCTTACTATCGTTACTAGATAGCAGTACTGCCTACAATATTAAACTAACTATTTTTCTTGACATTACTTGAACATAATTATGTGAATTGGACACTAAATATTATATACTAAGATTAATTATTATAAGTAATATGAGTAAGTAATATAATTAAAGAATCAAACACAATAGGATTCGGATAAATTACACATAAAACTTAATTCGTTCATAAGTTGAAAGGAAAGGGACAGATTTGCACGCTCGGAACGGGAATTGTGAGAACTAGTTAGCGCTCGCTCATCAAGTAATGTTTGGGTAAGAGGTGAAGGGATTGGGAGCGAGCGAGCCATGTGGTGAACGATATGACTCTTATGAACGACTCTTCATGAACGACTCTTTTGAGTGAGCGAGCTTATATGAGCTAGCTCACCTCAATGAGCTGGTTCGACCCATCACTACACTAGTGTCACTTTTCTTTTGGCGGGAATACCGTCAACCGATTCGAGAACAATGACACATGTTACTTGGGTTCTGAGGTTTCACCAGGAATGATCGCGCCCTGTCAGGAAAAGCATCACATTTTGGTAAGTGTTTCAGAATTATTTAAAGTGTTTGGCAGAACAGTGACCTATTTAGGAATGTGTCATTTTTATTGAAAATGTAAGAACATTTTTTTCAATATTAATTTTAATATGAGTAATATTTTGAGATGTGTCCATCTTCTAGTGATAAGTTATTAGAGTTTTTCTTATGTTTGTGTTATTTTGCCAGTTATGTCACTATTCATAAAAAAAAAATTGCATAATTTTATTTGTTGCTCACAAAATATTTCGAGTCACATTTTTCACGGATGTAACTAAATAACAATGCAATCAACTGAATTTGCATTCCGATTGATTTACTTGTATCTTTTAATTTTTAGAAAAGATGTCTAATCGAACAAATCTTATTATCAAATTAGCTAAGGAAGCTATCGATAGTACTAAACATAGTTATGATTGGAAAATTGTAAAGCAGGATATTAATAATATTATGACATCTACCAGAGGAACCTCAACCAATGACTCAAAGAATAATATCACACTGGAATATAATAAAGGTAAATAACTTTTATATTCAATTTGCTTTGTAAATCATTGTTATTTTCACTAAGGTTTTCCCTTGTTTTTGGACTGTTTGAATCTACTAATGTATTATTTTAATTTTGCAGATGACCCACTATCAATGGAATACCAATCACAAAATATTATTGAAGAGATTAATGGCGGAAGTAATATAGAAGGAACGTCAGCCAATAAAAAACAGCTGGAGCCAGATACTAATTATATTATACTGGAATCAGGTAAACAATTTTTATAATCAATGTACTTTGTAAATAATTGTTTATTTTACTAAAGTTTTTCCTTCTTTTTGGAATTTTTAAATCTAACGATGTATTTTAATTCTGTAGATGACCAACTAGCAATGGAATACCAATCACAAAATATTATTGAAGATATAAATAACGTGAGCAATATGGAAGTAATTGAAACTGATCAACAACATGTAAGTGAACATTCTCTATCAGAACCATTTAGTAGTGATGATACTAATGCTGATCCCAATTTTGAAAGTGAATCCTCCTCTTCTTCAAGCAATGAGGGAACCAAATTAGAAAATATAGGACGTAATGAAACTGAAATAAATCACTCAAGGAAGAGAAAAGTTAAAGATCCATCTCAAACAGTTAAAAAGGGTAAGACACGACTCTCTTATCCAGAAAACTGGATAATAAATAGTGCTAAGCGTTTAAGAAATTCTGGAGAGAGCTATACATCCTCATCTTCCAGAAAAAAAGTTATTCCAGCCCGAAAATTGCTTTCCCCTTGTAACGATAAGTGTAAGTTGAAATGTTGCACCAAATTTACAGAGGAAGATCGGAAGAAGATTTTCGATGATTATTGGGGGTTATCTGATTTAGAAAAACAGCGACATTTTCTTTCTGCCAGCATGACACCCGTTAATCCTAAATATAGATATGTTAGGGAAGACAGTCATAGGCGTCCCAATAATGCGTTTTACTTTGAAATACGAGGACAGAGGGTTCGCATATGCAAATTATTTTTCAAATCCACCCTATGCATTACGGACAGGCCACTAAGGACTGTGCTGTTGAAACAAAATTTAATTACAGGCCAGATGTTATCCTCCGATTTGAGGAGAAAACATGGACACCATGCTAAGGTTGACGAAACCATAAAAAATGGGATCAGAGAACACATTAAGCTAATACCCCGAATAGAGAGTCACTACTGTCGCGCAAACACCAAAAAGGAATACATTGAAGGAGGTAAAACCATTGCACAGCTTCACAGAGACTATAAAGAAGGCTGTGATAAGAAAAATAACCCTGCTGGAAACTACATGATGTATGCCCGGATCTTTAATGAAGAATTTAACTTGTCTTTTTTTGTACCAAAGAAAGACCAGTGTGTGCTGTGTACTGGATATAATAATGCTGTGGGAGAAGAAAAGTTAAAACTACAAGATAAATATGATACCCACCGTCTGGAAACAGAATTATCACGAAAAGAAAAAGAAAACGACAAAAGGTTCGACAGCATTGTTGCTGTGTATGATCTCCAGGCCGTTCTCCCATGCCCATCAGATGTTTCACTGGTACGATGCTACCAACACGGGAGGAGCTACGGGAATTCTCCAATCAGAACTTCCAGACGGAGGTCAGAGAATACGACACGCTCGCAGCACTAATTCAGGAATTAGGCATCGACGTAATAGAAGAAGCGGAACCCCCTACGCCACAAAGGACAACGAAACAGAAACCACCACTTCCACGAGATTCAGCGCCGGAGGACGAGATAGGGGATGAAGGCACGGAAGAAGACAACGAATTCCTCTTCCCGTCCTTCGGGAAAAGGTTGGATATCCTGCTACAGGGAGAAGAGCTTCCAACCCCAAGCATTAGAGACTGCAAGTACGAATCAGTGGCGGTGCCAGCTCTTCAGAGGAAGAACTGGAACAACAAATGGTTATTCAAGATCTGCGAGACGGGGGTCGTACTGCCCAGACCGAGGGACGCGCCACATAACTTTCAGAAGACTCGCCCATCTCCTATAATGGACGTCATCAGAGATTGGCTGGACACCGGGCTGTTAAAAGAAAATCCCTCCATAATGGACGCTTTCCCGTTGTGGCTCGTCCCCAAATTCAACGGGAAGATCCGCGTCATCCAGGATTACAGCAACTGGACTGAACACATCAACACGCCCGAGTTCAGCCTCAAGGCCGCGGGGAAGGTACTCCAAAAAATCCCAAAGGAAGACTAGCTCTGGAAGGTCGACCTCAAGTCGGGTTTCTTTCAACTCCCTGTCTCGGAGGACTCGCAGCGCTTTACCGGTGTGTACTACAGGGGGAGGAAGTACTCAGCGACGCGCCTACCCATGGGGCACGCCATGGCCCCGGTTATCATGCAGAGGACAGCCGAAGAGGCCATCTACGCAATCCAAGAGGTCATACCAGAGGTAAAGGGAACCGCTTACCTCGACGATCTGCTATTCCACTCGTCCAGGAAAGAACTACTAGAACACATTCCACACCTTTTGTCAACCATGGGTCTGACATTGAACCAGGAGACGACATCGAGTGAACCCAAACAGCGACTAATCTACTTGGGCCTGGAAGTGGACACGGTCACACAACGCTTGACTATGACAGAAGGATCGCAGGCAAGAGCAAGAGTCCTCCTGCGCTACCTTCCAGAAACAGACGCCAAAGGCCGAGAGAAGATAGCGGGCTACTTCTCCTGGCTCGGCCACAATTTGCGCTGGCCGCAATATGTGGTAGCCAGGCTATACAGAGATCTGCCCGCGTTCGCGGAGAAACTCCTCAGGTTCCCGCGGTGGATATCATGTAGTTGGAGAACACCGAGCATGATACCGGTCGACGTTTTCTCGGACGCAACACCCTGGAGCACAGCCAGCCTGGCGCCCTACAGGAACGAGTGCCGCATCCAGAGATTTGAGCACGCTGAGGAGATTAATAGAGCGGAAGTGGCAGCTGCTCTAATCACCTGGTTGTGGGAGTTCCAAGACGGAGGGAGCCAGGCGATCCGACTGGGTACCGACAACTCGACTGTGTTCCACAACGCCGCCAAAGGAAGGGGCCTCACTCACCTTCAGCAGCCAGGACATGTGCAACCTACATCTGTTTGTTGCGCATAGACTAAGAGACTGCTGGTGGGAGGCATACTGGGTGGCGTCCGAGGACAACCCGGCAGACCGCCCATCTAGAGAAGAATTGTGCAAAATTATGAACATAGAGGGACCTACAGCAGCCACCTTCAGATGGAAAGACACCCCAACGGACCCACTGGTATTATTGTTTCAAAAATAAATGTGTTTAATTTAACCGTGTGCAACATTCAAACAAAAGATGTTCAATGCTATGTGTGGCATGAGGGGGAAGCTAAAAGGGGAGTAAATGAAATTGGTTCCTGTGTATTACGGTACTTGGACATGATAGTACAATATAAAATGAGAGACAATGCAACCAGAGACCAAAAAAAGATTAATGTAATATTTTATTCTGATAACTGTGCAGGACAACAGAAAAATCGATTTATGATTGCAGCTTACATGCACGCTGTTTTGAAATATGAAAACTTAGAGAGCATAACACATAAGTTTTTAATTTCAGGGCACAGCCAGAATGAGGGGGATAGCGCCCATTCTGCAATAGAACGTCAGATTAAACAATCAAAAAGATCGGGCCCAGTATACCTTCCCGATCAATATGTCACTCTAATAAGGAGTGCTAAGAAAACTGGCCAGCCATATAAAGTTGATGAAATTTGTCATGAAGACATCTTTGATTTAAAACAGTTAGCGGCTGATTTGGGGTTCCACTCTTTTCCAAAAAACGGAAACGGAGAACCCGTGAGAGTTTCTGATATCAAAGTTATTAAAATAATGAAGGAATTCCCAGGGACATTGTTCTACAAAACATCTTACGAACAAGATCAGTATGATAGTGTGTTGGTATTAAACCACAGAAAAAAAACAAGAAAGCCACAGTTGAAAAAAGTTTACAATCTCAAGTTGGAATCACAGAAAAAAAGAAAACAGGTTTGTTATCATTGTTTGGAAAAAATTGTATTCCTAAGAACTACTTACCATTTTACGAATCTTTGTAAAAATTGTATCTTGAAAGGGAGATCCTTAAATTTTTGTCATTTCCAATGCTCAATATCATATAAAAAAAATTAAAGTGTATTGATGGTTGTTAAATAAAAAAATTTTCATATTGTGTTTCAGTAGTTTTCCCAAAAATGTATTAATATATTGCAAGAAAAGGGACACAAATCAAAATTGGGGTTGAAATGTTATGCTTATGATTTTTTAAACTTTTTATTAACACATACTTATATGATTGTAAAGCCTATGTTATTTTTGATTTTTTAATTTTTATTTTAAATTCCTAATAGTTACCATTGTAATACAACAGTTATATTAGAAAGTCAGAAAGTTTAAAATGCATTTCCTGTAAAATAGTGTTTTTTGATTTGTGTCACTTTTCTTCCGGACAGGCGATATATTCTGAAAATTGAAAAATGACACCTGGACACGAGAATCGAACCCAAATCGAGCCAAAGGACCCGGGTTCGATTTCCGTGTACATGTAATAAATTTTACTTGACAAATTACTAAGCTTATCATTAAGCCTGTGTGCATTAGTTATTAATATAGTCCTTAGGTAACAAATAAATACATTTTCCTGGCCCTTGTTTCTGACAAGATATAGAAAAATAATTAATTTAAAAATTAAAAGTGGCGTTAAGAGATAAGAAAAATCCTAAGCAGCTTCGAATTCGACTTTTCCTATCAAGTTTCAAGATTCGCTTCACATTTAAAAAGTAGCCTTCGCACAACCCTATTAGTTTGTATGTTTAAATGAATGTAAACTATGTATTTATTTATACATATTTGTACATCTATATATATTTATTTGCAAAGAATCAAACATTTTACATTATTCATCATTTAAGGGGACCTGGTCTTGAAACTTTCGAAAAAAATCCATTTTTTTTTCTTATTAAATACAGTAGAGTTTTCTGAACAAGAAAATGAATAGTTTCGTATATTTGTATTATGTTTTCTATGATTTAAATTAATTTAAAGGAATTGTGAATCATTCCATACACCTTTATTACGTATACAGTAGCTCAACCTCATCTGCTACAACTTTTCTGTGTACTAACAAATAAGATAATTGTTTTTATTATTTTGGTAGTGTGGAAATAAAGAGTTAATTAATTTCACTATCTTTCTCTTAACACCTTTGATTTGATTATCCATGGTGTATTTCATTTCATTATTTAATATTATATTGTTTTTGTTTTTAGTGCTAATTTGTGAGTAAACAATATTTACCTATTAAGTGTTCTAATGAAATAATCATGGGCAGAATTAATAAGTTTAATATAAAACACAAGTTCAAGGGAAATAGATACACTGTCCAAACGTCAAAAATAATCAACATAAATGATACTTCAACAATAGACAATTCTAACCTATGTCATAATGTTCAGCAACCAGAACCTAATATGAATGATATAAATAAACCTAATGCTCATCAATCAGAGTTTACTCTAAATTCTACACCTCCTAGTGCGTCAAAGAGAAAATTGACACATTTGAATGCAGATGTAAAAGATAATATTAGTTTTAATAACAAATGTGGAAATATAATAATTGATTTGAGTATTTTGTCAAATCTTTTACAAAACTCAGTAAAATGTAAGGTTTGTGACGGTGAAGATTGTGTTGAATTGTTTGAGGATGCAAGTAAAATTGTATTTACTGTGTAATATTTGTGGCGGAAAAAAGTCATCTATGTCTTCCAAGCTCTCTAGACAGAGAATGCACAGTATAAATATTAGGTTGGCTTACGGAATGAGATGCATTGGTAAAGGACAAAAGTCAGCCCAGACATTGTGTGCTATGCTGGATCCTCCACCACCACCTCTAAAGTTTGGAAGCTACACTAAAGTTTTGAACAATTCTTTGAGTGAGGTATGTCAAGCTTCAATGAGAAATGCTGCCCAAGAATCTATACAAGAAAATGGAGGGGCTGACATAGTAGCCGCTTTTGATGGAACGTGGCAGAAACGCGGGCATACCTCACTCAATGGGGTTGTTTCTGCTACTTCTTTGGATAATGGTAAGGTTTTAGATGTTGAGTGCCTAACTAAATATTGTCAGGGCTGCATAGGTAATAGAGTTGATCATAGTTGTGTAAAGAATTTTGAAGGCTACAGTGGTGGAATGGAAGTTGCTGGTGTGGTCAATATTTTCAAACGATCTGAATCAACACTTGGGATACGTTATTCTAAATATTTAGGTGATGGAGATGACAAAGGGTTTCAGAAAGTGAAGGAAATCAATCCATATTATGGGTTGGAAATTAAAAAAATTGAGTGCGTTGGACACGTACGAAAAAGATTAGGCTCAAGACTTAGAAAACTACGTCAAGACATGAAAGGGAAGAAGCTATAGGATGGTAAAGTCATTTCAGGCCGTGGAAGATTGACAGATGCTGAGGTTGACCTCTTACAGAAATACTATGGCTTGGCAATAAGAAGAAATAAGGGTAATCTTGGTAAAATGAAGAAGGCAGAGTGGGCAACTTTCTTCCATAAAGCATCCACAGATGAAAAGCCTGAGCATGGACTATTCCCAAAAGATATTGACTCATGGTGCCAATATCAAAAAGCCCACATATAAGGACCTCAATGACACAAAATTGCTAGAAAAAATGTATTCATGGTAAAACTCAAAATCCTAATGAGAGTTTTAATAAGTGTATATGGGAACGACTTCCAAAAACTGTATTTGTAGGGCTCACTACACTCAAAACTGGTGTAATGGATGCAGTTATTTGTTTTAATGATGGGGCTGCAAGCCGACCAAAGGTTTTAGAAAACATGGGAATTGAGCCTGGACATAACGCAGCTAAGGCACTTATGGGAACACAGTACGCTAGAGTTTATAAAAAATGAACATTTTTTTAAAAACATTTAATAATAGTATAAAGTTTCCTCTTTCCATCGATACCAAACACATAATAATTACTTTTATATTTGCTAGTCAAAATAAAATTTTACTATTCAATGTTGCATATTGTTTTGGGTCGCGTGTCATTTTCAGTGAATCATTTCAAATGATTCATTTTTAATGAAAATATGAATTAAAGAAATTTGTTCACACGTGTAATTTATCATATTTATCATGTTGAGAATAATAAACTACTGTTTAATTTATTAAAATGGTACCACGTGCTGTTTTATTTTATATAACTCACCCATCACTGCTTATATTAAAACAAACATTCAAACTTTGTAATAGTCCAAAAATGGATTGGTTTGTTCGTCTTTCCACTTAAATACCATTTTTGAGAAATCATACAACAGTACAATGTCTATAAATATATAAATAAATCCTTGCATTAATTAAATAAAAAATTATTTAATTCTAATAGGGCCTACTTGGTCACACGGTTCATTTTGTTTTAATTTTTCAATAATGATAGTTAACAATTAAGAAAAGTAGACCGACCTCCTTTTAACTTTTAAATAAAGTGTGAAATAATGATTCATTCTAATGAAATTAATGTTCTGACATTTATTTTGTATTAATTTTCAATGACTCCCTGAAAATGACACGTGAGAACATGGCTTAACATACATAAAGTTTTATGGAAGAAAAATTTATGGAAGACAAATTAAGTCCTTTCTAAATAATTATTTTTAGAAATCATAATATCACGTTTGGGAACATTACACATATTAATGCATATTTAAAATCCACACCAATAAATGAATACTAAATAAATTACACTTAACCTAGTAAAATATGTTAAAAATTACTTACGCGTTTCAACTATTGTATTAACACTGGCAACATTCGATGTGTTTTGAAGTTCTTGAAATGTTAGTTAACTTTAGCACCACAAATATATAACATAAACGAAAATTGAAATAAATTTTATCAACCCTTATTAGTAAATCATACACACCTATTCAAGAAATGTTTGTTGAAGTTTAAAATAAAAATATTAAATTATAATAGTCATTATTAACCTTAGGCATATATATATTTTAGAGTTTTGTCATGCATTATAAGATTTGCTATATTCATAACGTTCTAAAATCAAACCAAATTTGCACAAACGAGTATTCAAAATGCTCAAGATTTAGGACCACAAAACGTATAATAGAAGCCTACTAAAGCTTTTTTTAAAGACTTTGAAATACACGATTTCATCTATTTTTGTCCTTTTTATTAGAGAACATTTCGAAGATTCTTTTTGTGTCGTCTTGAGAGTTCGATTGAGATGTTTTATTCTAATAAATGTCCTAATACGACAGTATGTCTTTATTATTTTAGAGTGAATCAGTGGATATTTTTATGAAGAGTATTTTGTAGATTTGCTATGATATTCCTGCTTCTAAATACACCATTCCCATGAATTAATGAAAATACAATTTCAAATTCTTTTACAGTATCCATCCATTCTTCTGATGGTTCCCTTAGACCAGTGTTTTTGGTCAACGTTGATATCCAGGAATGATTATCAGGAGTGGTCATTGGTATCACTATAGTATTATAGTTACTAATATTAAATAAATGTATTAAATAAAATGTCTAAATCATTAATGAGAACATCACTGTTGTATTTTATAGTAGCCTATTAAAACAGATACTCGAGTAGTAAACATAATAAATTAACTAAATAAATACGATAAAATCACTACTAGGCAAACACTAATAAATAAATCATTATAATAATAAATGAAAGAACCGCCCGAAACACATGGACTGCACAACTGATGTGTACTGGGTGGCATAGGCTCGTGGCTGACGTAAGCGATGACATCAAATTCTTTCAAATGGCGCTACCTATCGATTCACTTTACATTGGTTCGAAGGGTATTTCAGGAAATAACTGGTAAAAAAGTGTCGTCAATGACTGTTTCATGTCGTCTACGAGATAAAGGTTCAAATTCATACGTTGCTTTAAAGAAATCATTTCTGACAAAAGAAACCATGAAACTAAGAAGGCAATGGTGTTGTCAAAGGAAGCACTAGGGAATGGAGAGGTGGGGAAAAGTCCTATTCAGTGATGAGTCACGTTTTCAACTGTATTCCCACTGCGTGTTTGGCGCACGAAAACTGAGCGATATTTATCTGAATACATCTCACCCAAAGTGCATTTCTGCTCAGGACACAGGTATTCTGCGCTTTATACCTGGTTCCATGAATACGGCTGCTTATCTAGAAACCATTCAGGAGATCATGCTACCCTCTGCTACCAAATTACATGGAAACGATTTTGTGTATCAACAAGATAACTCTCCATGCCATAAATCACAACAAGCAATGGCGTGGTTTGAGGAACGGGAAATCCAGTTTTTACCATGGCCTGCACGGAGCCCAGACTTAAATACTATTGAAAACTTGGACTATGATGGCAGCTAGAGTTGTGCGTGCGGCTCCACGAAGCATCCCCGAGTTACGGCAGATACTCTCACAGGTGTAGAACATCACTGTTGCAGAGTGCCGAAAGCTTGTCAGTAGCATTCCAGCACGAGTTCGTGCCCGCATAAAGAGTCAAGGAGGCCCTATTAATTGCTAATAAAGTGTTGAGCCCTTTTTGGAAACATTTGTGTACCATACAATACAGTACTGTACGTATACAGTACGCAGCACGGTTTGGAACAGTTTTTATTGTCCACACAGACAGTGCTTTATTTGTATCATGTGTCAAATTAGAATTAATCTAGTTACTGTATATTTAGATTTTGTTTAAATACATACAGTTGTACTCTGAATGAAGGTATAACACGGCACACCTTGAACATCTACGATATTTAATACAATAACTTGCTCTAAACTGTCCTTCCATTAATAAAAAAAAACACCTATTATTTTATTATGTTGTAGTGTTTTGTGCATAATTTCTTAAAAATATAAGAAGAAAACATGTGACGTTGTTTGCCACCCTACCTTGTATTTCCCTATGTTTTCTACTTTTTGTGAACAATTTACAATTAATTTTCGCGTGAATTTAAGCACTTCGAAGTTAGACCACACGCTGGTTGCCGGCCTGACTAATTATTATTATTATTATTGTTGTTTAACGGCCCATCGACACATCCGAGGTCATTAGGGCCTTGAAATATATTAAAAACATAACCTGACTAATAATACTATTTACATCTATTAAATTAAATAAAAGGAAGGAACAACGTAACACATTGTTTTAAATAATCTAAATAAAGAATTTTGATTATTAGAAGAACACTTACCTTTTATTAAACCTATTAATTATCCCGTTAAGAAGTCTGTTGACTTATTTATAATGAACGTCAGCCATGTTTGATTTCAACGCATGCGCAGTTCTATCAAACAAGTGAGTAGCGGATTTGTTCGTAAAAGAAGAGAGAAAGCTCGATCTAAATAACTCAAAACAAGCGCGTTTTTAAATTCTGACAGATGGAAATAAACATTTAATTCTTTAAGAAAAAAAAACACTGTTCACTTTCATTAGCATACAGTTCAATATTTATGTTAAACCTGCATTTTATTTGATTATCCCTAGTCCATAGCCAACATTTTATCTTTTGGTTTTACATATATATTGTTTACTCTTTGGACCTGGAAGTAAAGAATAGAACCTTTTTTAAATTTGGTTTTGGAAGATTTTTTTATAAGAAACGAGGTCTTCTTCTTCTGAGTGGGTTTTAGCATGGAGCCAAATCTGCGAAGCTCCTAATTAAAATTATTTTAAAGTGAATTAAAGTACACGTGGTAAAATGGAAAGCTAAGTGTGTGTACAAGAACTAGATTGTTTATTTTCGTTTCAATTTGCGTAAGAATTCGAATTACTAAGTGTAACAAATCTCTGACGTTTGTGTCAATATGGACTAATTCAGTGGTGAGGTCAAGCCAACTCTTAACCTATAAATTATTATTATCATTTTTGTTTCTCCTATAAAATCTGAATTCATTTACTTTCAGAAAGACAGACTAATGTAGAGAATTAATTAACTTTTCATTTTATGTATAATTATTAATTTTTTTATTATTATATATTCTTTTTTTTTTCTTGTCTCAACAATACTGTTCTATACTTTGTTAAATTAGCATTATAATTACTCGGAATTCCATAGGTAGGCTTGGGATGTGGTAAAGGGGGAAAAAACAATAAATCCACAAAAGTGCCAACAATTGTTATTTTATACATTTTTTTATTGTCTAAATTACATTTTGTTCCAACAAACCATTTTATCTGAATTGTTCATGTTTTAGTTTTTAAGTTTACCCAGTGGTCTCGAGTATTGAGAGTCTTAGTGCCACTGACTGAACTAACCGAGGTAAATTTTCTTTTTTTCTTTTAATTATTATTTTTCTCCTAGATACTAGGGGTGGCGCCCAACAAAAACACAATCTTTATACATCTTGATGTTAACTGTTGTTATGTTAACAAGATGCAGAAGACAATTATATTAGACACAAAGAATATAATAATTTATACAATATATAAATATAACAATATATATTTTTTATTACAAACACATTGAAGGTCCAAAAGTGATTGTGTACGTTCAGGATTAGTGTATTTATGTATGGTTTAAATATTACTTCAATATGTCAATTAACAATGGTTTTCAT
>JBCFYV010003218.1:0-30264 GCA_039000515.1 Timema cristinae
GGGGTAGTGTACCTGACTATAAGATTGGGACAATAGCCTGACATGTTGTACGGATAGTGTACCTGACTATAAGACTGGACTATAGCCTGATATGTTGTAGGGGTAGTGTACCTGACTATAATACTGGGACTATAGCCTGACCGGTTGTAGGGATAGTGTACCTGACTATAAGACAGGGACTATAGCCTGACAGGTTGTAGGGATAGTGTACCTGACTATAAGACTTTGACTATAGCCTGACAGGTTGTATGGATAGTGTACCTGACTATAAGACTTTGACTATAGCCTGACAGGTTGTACGGATAGTGTACCTGACTCTAAGTCAGGGACTATAGCCTGACATGTTGTACGGATAGTGTACCTGACTATAAGACAGGGACTATAGTCTGACATGTTTCACGGATAGTAGTCCTTACTATAATAGTGGGACTATAGCCTGACATGTTGTAGGGATAGTGTATCTGACTATAAGACAGGGACTAAGGTACCTGAGGCAAATAAGGCCCACCTTATTTAAAAATCGAATAATTTATATAAGTGCTAGGATTAATGGAAATGACAATGTTCATATTAAAGTTTGTTTTTACTAATTAGAAAAAACACTAATAAAAGCAAATCTTAGCGTAATTTAAATTTTAACCAACTCTTGATAAAACACTATGTTTGGGCCTTATTAAACCATGGTAGTTTAATAAAGCCCATGAACGAAATCAAATATTTGAAAAAGAAAATAACAATTATTTGGCAATTTTGCATGGTAACTAAGTTGAGATCATCTTTAATCATAATTATAGCTTAAAAACAGCACAAAAATACGTCACGGTCTTCTTTGGTGAGACCAACACACTCCTCATGGTACCAATGAAGACACTGTGAGCATTGCCTCATATCAGCAACCTTTTCTTCTCTGCATCCATGACAATACCATCAGTCTTTTGACGGTCTATTTGTTCCTTTACTTTTCTTTGTTTTTTCCTGTTTATTAGTGGCAGCCTTCTTTTTACTACTATCCTTTTCTTTGAAAAGTTCTTTGGTCCCTCTCTGGCCCTGATAATTTAATGCTTTTCTTCGTGGTTTTGCCTTCACAACTGCATAATTTGGCGTTGGCATTAACTCGTGAAACGGGGACTTCAAAAAATCCTTTGTTTTTAGATTTGCCAATGGAATCTCATCATCGGATTTATCTGAAATACCAGGTAGTGGATTAGGAGATTTTCTTACTGGGACTGTTATTGTTGCGGCCTCTTCTGATGTCTGTTCCCATCTTGGCACTGGCTCAATAATTTCACTGTCGGAATCTGAAGATGATGAGCTGTAGATTCGAAGTGGACGCTGTTGATGCCTTGGCTGACAGGCATAAGGCTCGGGTTCACTGTCAGAAGATTTGGAATCGTAGATAATTGGACGCCTTCTAACATTCAACCCAGAAGTGGTCGGAATTAGAGAAATATCTTTAGTATTTTCTTCAGTTCTCATACTTTGAGAATGTGGCTCAGGAATTTCTGTTAGTACAGATGGTGCAAACGCGCTTCTTCAGGAATGGCGTTAGGATTAAATGGATACAGGCCAGTTGCCCTGAATCCACTGATAATATTAGAGTGGGTCATACACTTTGACCAGACCTTACTGAGAACTGTGTTAAAACGCGCTTTGGTCAGTCTTTTATTAGGCTTTTGGAACATGAACAACAAGAGTTATTGGTCCCAATGATGCTCGAATGATCTGTAGACAGCTTTGTCAAGAGGCTGTAGCTCGTGAGTGGTGTTTGAAGGAAGGCAGTACAGCAAAATATTATTATTCTCTGCAGCGTCAACTATAAGATAATCTAAGTGCGACGATGCCCCATCAAAAATCAGGAGACATTTTCCAGGAGCTTTGTGTTTCCAAGATGCTTAATGAATTCAATGAATAATGGTGTAGTCATGCTCCCCTTCGGTGCCATTTTTACTAAACTCCCAGCAGGCAAATTGTCATACAACTCAGGCTTATGCCTTTTACCTTTGAAGATAATCATAGGTGGGATAGCAGCCCCTACTGCATTTACACAACCAACAACAGTGACACTCTCTGCATGTTCTGAAGAAACCATATGTACTCTTCGAGAACCTTTTTGCGCTAGGACTGACTGTTGTTTATGTATCGTGAGACGACATCCCTTTTCATCCATGTTGTAGAGGCTTTCTGGATGATTATTAATGTCTAACTCTTCATAAAGCTTCTTGACTCCATCAAAGTGCTGATTCACTATGGCTTTATTTAGTTTTTGAGCTCGAGCAGGATTCAAAAATTGGATTTTACGTTTGGAAATGTTTGGGTTTCTCCTTAAAAACAACTTAAACCAATCTTTTCCCGCGAGACCACTTTCTTTATTGAAGTTATTCTTAATTTTATTTTGTTCACAAAATATAAATGTTTGCCTTCGTATAGCTTTTGGAGTTAAATTGAAGCAAACTTTACTAGTCTTTCTACTAAGTTCTTCTCTTGTTCTTTTGTTAGCACAGTCTTTCTTCCTAAGCTTTTCGTCGTCTTCTCTGTCTTCAAATGGTTCCTCAATGTTCTTCTAGGCACTCCATAGCGTTCTGACGCTGCACGTTGAGTTGTCCTCTTTGTACAGCTTTCATAGCAGCTTCCAGACTTTCATCATTCCAAAGACCCCGTTTTTTCTTGACTTCTGACATTTTCAGGGGCCTATGGCAACAAAATAAGTGACTATCACTATCAATCACTAAAAAATAAAATCACAAATTATAGCAGTTTAATCCTTTTGCACCCAGCTCTTTTTCTCTATTCCTTGCTAAAGCACTCATGCCTATTCTCACGTATTTGCCCCTTAAAATTGAAGTTTTAGAACATATAATCATTAAAAAAATCACATACCTTTTATATATCTAATATTGAAGAATTCTAGATAATATATATGTTATCAAGAAATATACTACAAATATTTATTAAGAAAATTTAACAATTTGAAAAATTGAAAAACCAAATTAAAATCTTTAAATTAGAGATAATAAAGTAACTTAAATTTTTTTCTTTATCAACCAACCTGAAAGAAGTAACCTTTATTTCTGAACAGTTCTGATACAAGTTTGCTGTCTTTAACATTATTTGATTATGAACTACATCACTTTTTTTAAACTAATGTATTCGGTCTCGTTTAAGGGTTTAATAAGGCCCACCAACAAATTTACTGGGCCTTATTAGCCGCGGAATAGTAGGTTATATTACAACTATTTTCACGTAAAATATGAATTCAAATCAATTAAAACAATCTTAATTATAAAACTTTAAATTGAAATAATAATTGTAATATAAAATCAATGTGAAAAGAACAAGATATTAAATAAAACTTACGAATTTTAACTTCGCACTTTTATAAAACGGAGAGACACAACCACCTCACACAAAGGTCTCGGCCAAACTGACAAGATGGCGCCGCTAGTAAATATCACTCCACTAAGTTGTCATTGTACTGTGTCTTTGGTGTGTGTGGAAAAAACCCAACCTACGCAAATAACGGTAAATGTTATTTTTTCAAAGTGGGCCTTATTAGAACCTGGGCCTTATTTGCCTCAGGTACCTTATAGCCTGACATGTTGTACGGATAGTGTACCTAACTATAAGACTGGGACTATAGCCTGACATGTTGTACGGATAGTGTACCTGACTATAAGACTGGACTATAGCCTGACATGTTGTACGGATAGTGTACCTGACTATAAGACTGGAACTATAGCCTGAAATGTTTACGGATAGTGTACCTGACTATAAGACTGGGACTATAGCCTGACATGTTTAACGGATAGTGTACCTGACTATAAGACTGGGACTATAGCATGAAAGGTTGCACGGATAGTGTACCTGACTATAAGACTGGGACTATAGCCTGACAGGTTGCACGGATAGTGTACCTGACTATAAGGCAGGGACTATAGCCTGACATGTTGTACGGATAGTGGTCCTGACTATAAGACAGGGACTATAGCCTGACATGTTGTACGGATAGTGTACCTGACTATAAGACTGGGACTATAGCCTGACATGTTGTACGGATAGTGTACCTGACTATAAGACTGGGACTATAGCCTGAAATGTTTACGGATAGTGTACCTGACTATACGATTGGGACTATAGCCTGACATGTTGTACGGATAGTGGTCCTGACTATAAGACAGGGACTATAGCCTGACAGGTTGTAGGGATAGTGGTCCTGACTATAAGACTTGGACTATAGCCTGACATGTTGTACGGATAGTGTACCTGACTATAAGACTGGGACTATAGCCTGACATGTTGTACGGATAGTGTACCTGACTATAAGACAGGGTCTATAGCCTGACAGGTTGTAGGGATAGTGGTCCTGACTATAAGACAGGGTCTATAGCCTGACAGGTTGAAGGGATAGTGTACCTGACTATAAGACAAGGACTATAGCCTGACATGTTGTACGGATAGTGTACCTGACTATAAGACTTTGACTATAGCCTGACATGTTTCACGGATAGTGGCCTGACTATAAGACAGCGACTATAGCCTGACATGTTGTACGGATAGTGTACCTGACTATAAGACAGGGACTATAGCCTGACATGTTGTACGGATAGTGGTCCTTACTATAAGACAGGGACTATAGCCTGACATGTTGTAGGGGTAGTGTACCTGACTATAATACTGGGACTATAGCCTGACATGTTGTACGGATAGTATACCTGACTATAAGACTGGGACTATAGCCTGAAAATTTTATGGATAGTGTACCTGACTATAAGATTGGGACAATAGCCTGACATGTTGTACGGATAGTGTACCTGACTATAAGACTTGGACTATAGCCTTACTGGTTGTAGGGATATTGGTCCTGACTATAAGACAGGGACTATAGCCTGAAATGTTTACGGATAGTGTACCTGACTATAAGACTTTGACTATAGCCTGACATGTTGTACGGATAGTGTACCTGACTATAAGACAGGGGCTATAGCCTGACATGTTGTACGGATAGTGTACCTGACTATAAGACAGGGACTCTAGCCTGAAATGTTGTAGGGGTAGTGTACCTGACTATAAGACAGGGACTATAACCTGACATGTTGTACGGATAGTGTACCTGACTATAAGACAGGGACTATAGCCTGACAGGTTGTACGGATAGTGTACCTGACTATAAGACAGGGACTATAGCCTGACAGGTTGTAGGGATAGTGTGCCTGACTATAAGATTTGACTATAGCCTGAGAGGTTGTAGGGATAGTGTACCTGACTATAATACTGGGACTATAGCCTTGACATGTTGTAGGGGTAGTGTACCTGACTATAAGACTGGGACTATAGCATGAAAGGTTGCACGGATAGTGTACCTGACTAAAAGACTGGGACTATAGCCTGACAGGTTGTAGGGATAGTGTACCTGACTATAAGACTGGGACTATAGCATGAAAGGTTGCACGGATAGTGTACCTGACTATAAGACTGGGACTATAGCCTGACATGTTGTACGGATAGTGGTCCTGACTATAAGACTGGGACTATAGCCTGACAGGTTGTAGGGATAGTGTACCTGACTATAAGAAAGGGACTATAGCATGAAAGGTTGCACGGATAGTGTACCTGACTATAAGACAGGGACTATAGCCTGACAGGTTGTAGGGATAGTGTACCTGACTATAAGACTGGGACTATAGCATGAAAGGTTGCACGGATAGTGTACCTGACTATAAGACTGGGACTATAGCCTGACAGGTTGTAGGGATAGTGGTCCTAAATATTAGACAGGGATTATAGCCTGGCAGGTTGTAGGGATAGTGTACCTGACTATAAGACTGGGACTATAGCCTGACAGGTTGTAGGGATAGTGTACCTGACTATAAGACTGGGACTATAGACTGACATGTTGTACGGATAGTGTACCTGACTATAATACTGGGACTATAGCCTGAAATGTTTTAGGGATAGTGTACCTGACTATAAGACTGGGACTATAGCCTGACAGGTTGTAGGATAGTGTACCTGACTATAAGACTGGGACTATAGCCTGAAATGTTTACGGATAGTGTACCTGACTATAAACTTGGACTATAGCCTGACATGTTGTACGGATAGTGTACCTGACTATAAGACTGGGACTATAGCATGAAAGGTTGCACGGATAGTGTACCTGACTATAAGACTGGGACTATAGCCTGACATGTTGCACGGATAGTGTACCTGACTATAAGACAAGGACTATAGCCTGACATGTTGTACGGATAGTGGTCCTTACTATAAGACAGGGACTATAGCCTGACATGTTGTAGGGGTAGTGTACCTGACTATAATACTGGGACTATAGCCTGACATGTTGTACGGATAGTGTGACTGACTATAAGACAAGGACTATAGCCTGAAATATTTACGGATAGTGTACCTGACTATAAGATTGGGACTATAAGCCTGACATGTTGTACGGATAGTGTACCTGACTATAAGACTTGGACTATAGCCTTACTGGTTGTAGGGATAGTGGTCCTGACTATAAGACAGGGACTATAGCCTGAAATGTTTACGGATAGTGTACCTGACTATAAGACTTAAACTATAGCCTGACATGTTGTACGGATAGTGTACCTGACTATAAGACAGGGACTATAGCCTGACATGATGTACGGATAGTGTACCTGACTATAAGACAGGGACTCTAGCCTGAAAAGTTGTAGGGGTAGTGTACCTGACTATAAGACAGGGACTATAACCTGACATGTTGTACGGATAGGTACCTGACTATAAGACAGGGACTATAGCCTGACAGGTTGTACGGATAGTGTACCTGACTATAAGACAGGGACTATAACCTGACATGTTGTAGGGATAGTGGTCCTAACTATAAGACTTGGACTATAGCCTGACATGTTAGTATTAGCAGGCCCTACTGGCCCACTGTTTTTATTGGCCGAGCCAGGTCACGTGACCACGCCTCCTGCTCTGTGATTGGCTGATCCCCTCCTTCCCCCACCTCTCCCGCCCCTGACATACTTTCCCCTCCCCCACCCTACAGCCTGCAAACCCCGGACATGTTGGTTCTTGCTGATTAATTTTAATCATCGTTAATTAATTATTGTAAATTGATTGGTAGGATAGAGGTGTTGTAGTTTTTTATTGCTGGCATAAGCTGGACATGTTGGTTGTTAATTAATTGGTAGGATAGAGGTGTCGGAGTTTTAGGGCGTTGTAATTTATTTATGGGCATACAGTCCTTGACGTTGAGGCAGGAGGGCTCGGCACGAAGCTTGCGCTACGGCTGACAAGCCTAGAATGAACATCGGCTCTTCTGTCACAAGGCTCTGACCCGGAACAAGCAGCATGAACCTTGCGCTATGGTGCTTTGTGGTAGAGTGTGGTAATTTGTTCCAGAAACCCCCCTCCTCCTTCGCCACCCTGACGCCAGATTGCCGGGGTGACAAGTGACCTCGATAACCTTGGGTTTTCCCAATGACGTAATCATCGCAACCCTGGCGCCGGGCTGGCGGGCAGACATGTTGGGTCAAGAATTGATCGTAACCTCGGCAACCTGGGTTTTTCCTATGACGTAATCATTGCGTGTTATGTTGCAACTCTAGCATCTCTAATTATGCACAATTGGGGGCCTCAGAATCCCCAGTTAGGGGCCACTACCCCCGTCACAAGTCTACTAAAATTGTTTGTTTGGTAGCGTCTGTCGAAATGCCTGGAAATGTACCTCCACCCGCAGCTCTCGGACGGGACAACCTGGGTTTTTTCCTATGCCGTAATCATTGCGTGTTATGTCACAACTCTAGCTGACACATGCACAATCAGGGGCCTCGGAATCTACAGTTAGGGGCCTCTATCCCCCGTCACAAGTCTACTAAAATTGGTTGTTTGGTAGCGTCTGTCGAAATGCCTGGAAATGTTCCTCCACCCGCAGCTCTCGGACCGGACAACCTGAGTTTTTTCCTATGACGTAATCATCGCGTGTTATGTCCCAACCCTGGCGCCAGTATGTCGGCCCGACAAGACAAGAATAGATATTGAGGTCATTGCCTCAGGCATCTGGTTTTCCCTGGTGCCAATATGTCGCCCAGAATAGATATCGAGGTCATTGCCCGGGGCAACAGGGTTTTTCCCTGGCGCCAGTATGTCGGGCAGACAAGACAAGAATAGATATTGAGGTCATTGCCCGGCAACGGGGTTTTCCCTGGCGTCAGCTTGACGGCTCACGAGACAAGAATAGATCTTGACCTCAACAACCTTGGGGTTTTCCCAATGACGTAATCATTGCGTGTTATGTCGCAACCCTGGCGCCGGGCTGGCGGCAGACAAGACAAACTGGGACAAGAATAGAAAATTGACCCGGGCAGCGGGTTTTTCCCTGGCGCCAGGGAGTAGTGCAGACAAGAATTTGATATTGAGGTCATTGACCCTGGCAGTTTGGGTTTTCCCTGGTGCCAGGTTGGGGGGCAGACAAGACATGTTGAGACAAGATTAGATATTGACCCGGGGCATCGGGTTGTCGGGCAGCCAAGGCAAGTCGGGACTCGTAAATAAAACACAGATGTTACAAAATATATATTTATTTATTAAACACACAATTATACATTTTTACAGAATGACGCATATATTCGTTCATATACGTTTTTCTACAGTGTCTCTTAGATGCGTTAGTAAAATTGTTTTAGTTCACAATCCAACATGTAATAGTCCAAACCGATGACTTGACGTGTATAGTAAGTAGCACTGATAAGATCCAGGTTTTTGATGTAGTTTTCCACCGTATGTTGTTCTAGGTCGATGACATCCGTCGATTCTGTTAGCGTGTCGCATACATCCACGACAGTGTGTCGATACAAATTGTTGCAATAGCGCGCGACGGGTGTCGACCAATGTCCCGTCGGTCGACGGCGACGTCGATGAGGTCCCACACCTCACAAAGACGCACCCAGCTAGGTGCTAGATAGGCGACCCGTTTGATTCCGGCGTTCTTGTTTCTCGTTGATGACGACCATACGGTCACCGCACATACGTCTCAGAGAGATTTCGTGATTAGTCAGCTAATCTTCTGAGGAGGGTTGAGTGTTGGTGAAAAACTTTGATATGACCGACTTGTAGTGCTCAGTTCTTGCCATTCTGTACGGTTAAAAAAACGGCGCAGTTCCCTCCACATTTTCTAGTTGGACATAGGGCGTAAAGTTGTTCTTGACACTCATGCCGACGATGACTCGCTTGGCGTCGACTCCATCCAGCGGGAACAATGTGTTGAAATTACTGATGACGGCGAGTGTTTCGCAGCTTTGCTTTGCTACCGCAAACGTCTTGACTTCCATGATGCTCAGTGGTTATGGCCGGCACACCGCCGGGAACGCCCTTTTTATAGCGCACGCCGTCTGGACACGGCATCTTAAGGCGACATGCCCCTACAGTCTTGAAAAATCTATTGTAATATTCACCACCTTAGCGTCGTTGGCTGTAGATGGTGGGCGAGAATAGGTTTTGGAAAGTTTTCAGCGGAATGTTCTGGGAGCGATAGAGAAGGTACATGAGACAGTAATGGCCGCAAACGTCTGATGCGATGCTTTGAAGTTGTAGCTTACTATGGGACGTGCGAAAAGTGTTTTTGCGTATAAATGCCTGATGTGGACTTTATACGCGGTGGAAAACCATAACTGTCAAAGTATTCCTCCACGCCGTTTCTGTCGATAAAGATGGCGACCCAATGCGTCCCAGGTTTGGTGTGCGGATCGGTGTTTATGACTAAGCGGCAGGTCGAGCTATTCTTGCGGGTAGTTGATCAGCAGGGAAAACACCCGACCGTACAGAACGGAACCACGGACTTGTTTTCAGCGCACGTCTTATGGTGTGCGTGTCCATCTTCAATCATCCAGTCTCGAAGTCCCCAGACGATAGAGGCAGAGCAGAAATTCCATACAGAACTATGTGCCATGCACATGGTGCGACCCAATTAAGTGTTTTTCAGTGACGAACAACCTCTGTCGTACAGATCTACGATGGGTGTAGACGTGTATTTGAGTAGAAACTTTTTCTTTTCTGACCCCTTGACGTAGACGTTTCTGCACGCGCTGTGGCACGGAGATAGGGATTCGAGCAGGCTGTAATCCACATCACCGTAATCCCAGGTGATACCGTGCAGATTGTTAACTATATAGTCGGCTTTCTTTCGGCATCGGTGGAAAGTTCTTCGATAGCGTATGGAGTTTTAACACCCAATGTTGAAGTAATGTGCCGCATACAGATAAAACACTCAGTTCCTTACGATAAACTCGTTGTTGTCGTCGATGAAGCTCTGGAAATCCACAATGACTCCATAGCTTAAATGAAGGGGGTAAGGACGGGAAACCGTTTATATTAACTTCCATAATCGGTCACAACGTTTCTGTCCTTGTCAATGGTGATGATGTTGGCAAACTCCCCGTACACGATACAGTTGACGGTTTCGGTGAGAGCTCGGGTGAAGCTCACTTCGATTCTCAGAGAACCGTGTCTCGTCAAATTCAAATGTGATGTCATGTTGGGCGGACAGATTAGGTGTGAGATCGAAAGCCATGAGATGATATCCCTTGGGGAAGGCTTCTCGTGTGATGTCGCTAACCCTCGTTCATGAAATAGATACCCGTTCCAGAAAAACAGCGTGTGGTAGGACATGACATAGTGTCCGTTGAAAAATCGGGCTGTAACGGTTTCGACGGTAACTTGTTCCCCGTCCACGTACAGCGAGAAATGGTTCATGCCGTAGGTTTGAAAGTTAAAAGGGTTCTTGGTGGCGTATCCGTTGAACGCTGCGTTGACACAAATCCCACGATGCACCGTTGGGTAACTGGCCGGTGAATACGTTGTCCAGCGATTTCCCTGCACCCCGTAGGAATAGTGAGTGTTTTTACTTCCACACGGTGATGGGATACTTTGCGGGACTGACATTTAATGCTTTGGCGTGTGCCAACAGTATAGAAGGTGCTACTTTGACACGCCTTTTGAAGGCCGGCTTCAACGATGTGAACCTTAAAGTGAGGGAGTTCAGGGACCGCCATAAGACTAAACCCGTCTCTGGAACGGACCAACCGACTCGGAGTTCGGCGCTGTTCAAAAGGTATTCTCTTGGTTAAACACGTCACCGTGTAGATACCCCAAAAGATCCACCGTCTTACTTTTTGTGGTGAGAACTGCGACGGGCCTCAAATCCCTTCTTGTTGGCGTTAGCCTCCTCAAAGGTTCCGGGGTGTCTGCGAACCACAGACCGCAAGTCAAATGCGTTCTTTTTGGCTTCGCTGTTGTAATTGAGCAGCATCTCAATGTACGCTCTATAGGCATACGTGTTGCTGGGCGGTGATACTAGTTTTTGGTTTAAAAACCGTCCACCTGCGTGAATAGAGAATGCAGCCAATTGTTGACGGGAGCGATCTGATCCACCTCTGTGAAAGCGCCACCATCGGGTTTCATGATGGCCGCCCGGAGATAGAGCATAGTCTGTGAAAGATCGATATAGAACTCGCCTTGGCCGGTAACGGTAAAATTCGATGGGTGAATCATCGGTGAGGAAGAGACAGGTTTGTACTGGAGCCATTGCCCACTTTCAAGACTGTTTGAGTGGGTGGCACGGAAAAGAGATCGAGTTCACTGCTGGCACACTCGCAGGACTGGGGGTGTAGAAACGACATTTTAACTGAAAATACTTTAGCTTCTTTCTTGACCTTTTTACGTCGGGTGACGACCTTAGAATGACGTCGTTGCTTCTTACGACGACCTTTATAGCCTGAGCCGTCATCAGCGTGTTTATCTTCTTTTCAGCCTTGCGTTTCAAGTTTTGTTCCAGCCTCGCCGACACGTTCCGTAGGGCCTCTTTGAAAGGACGCCCTTGATTGCAACGTCGAGAGCACGTCGATACCCGTATGAAGCGCCTGTTTTCCGATGGCTTTAGCGCCACTTCTCAGCAACGGTACGACGCTTTTGAAAAGACCACGAAAAAACTTCCTATCCCATGCCCTCTTTGATAGGGAACACCGTGGTAATCGAAGATATTCCTGTTCCAGCCTGGTTGATGTAGTATCTTTGGTAGGGACAGTTCATGTTGGAGCAGCGCGAAAATGAAGTTTCACGCCACAACTTTTCCAAACTCGAATGGTACAGGTTCACCCGTGTCGTTCTTATATTTATTTCCAACTTTCAATTTCCCTTCTCAGCACCGGCATGTAGTGCAACGGGTCGTAGCTAACTGTCTTATGTATGCCGTAGAGATAGTTTACGTTGTTGATGCCGACGATACGTAACAGCGGTGCCACAATATCACCAACGGCTGAGGCTCGACGATATCCGTGTAGATGTACATTTGCGAGGGCAGGCCTAGTAGAATGTTGGCGGCGTACGGAGACTTTGGTACTTTTATCAGATTAGTCTTAGGATCGAAACCGAGCTGTAGACTTTTTATTTGATAGCCCAAACAGCTGTATATTTGGTTTAAAGAAGAGATAATTTCCCACTTTTTTGTTGGGGTTTGTGTATTTAATACAACTCCGAACCCCTTTAAAAGCCTCTACCTTTTAGAGCTTTGATCAATTCGGGATATTCGGGTATTTCCAACGGGGATATGATCCTTGAATATTTGTTCCACGCCGTTAGCGTCCCACCCAGTTGTACCATACAATATTTTAACCCTGGGTACGGTGGTGAAAGAACGGGGAATTGAAATTCAGCCAGAGCGATTTTTCCCCCACCGCCCTTCGAGTGTAAACGGAAAGGGAATTTGCGGGTGAAATTCGGAGGGTATTTTTTGGGAAATATCCCTAGAGCTGTCGCTCGGCAAAGTGATGTAAAATTGGTCCTTCATGGTAGTGCGCTGACTAACTGGCGGGAACCCCAGGAATTAAACTTGACGGGTAACCTTTCCACACACGTAACTTTCTTTCTGGCCCTTTACCCTTGACACGTAGTATTTTACAACTTTAAAAGTTTCAGGGAGACGTACCGTTGCAATTCAGGTTCGTAAAACGCCCCCTCCACTTCTTCGCCGCAAGATCGGTGATCTGTAGAGACAGGTTGTCCCAACACGACACTACGACTTTGAAAATCCTTCGCTCCAATTGCTTTCGTAGCCCTTTTCAAACACATTTTGGTTTTGCTAATACGCACCGTGTAAACCGACTTTTATTTTAGGCTTCGAGCTTGGACGCCTTTTGCCGAGATTATCTCTGACTTGAAAGTACGTTAGTTTCTGAAAGGAGGGCGGGCGCCATCTTGATACTGGAATGTTTGGGACCCGTTTAAGCGTCGACTAGGTTTGGGAGGACGCCACAACCGATACTGTTATTTTGGTAAAGTAGCACCACATGCGCCTTTCAAGTTCTATTGAACCGTTCCACATGCTTGCCTTCACGTCTGGATTATGATGGTGTAGAATGCACCCTTCTTGCTTAAAATTTCCGGACTAGCCGTGCCGTGAAATCTGTCCCCTTGTCCTCGAAAACTTAGGGGTTTAACGGCCGTTTGCTTGAAAATTCCCGAAAAGGCGTCTCTCACGACGCCCCCGTCTTGGATGGAAGCGTCCCTCGCCCAGGCCATCTTCAAAAAACGTCGATGACGGGGAGCAAGTAAACTGCCCGTCGTTGTATTTTCTGAGACTTCTCATATCGTTGAGATCGCTTTGCCAGAGAAACGTCAATGTTTGACACCACGTACTTGTTGCGTGAATTTTTTTTAGGGACAGGTTTGTGTAAGGTATACGTCCTGCGCACAAAACCATTCTCGTACTTTTTCGGGATCTTTTTTTGGACCCTTTTTGAGCGACGCCGCCCCCAAACCCGCAGGGTTTAGAAGGGTCGTAGTAGATGTCGGGAGCTTCCAATTAAGCTCTGAACGGGAGCCACGGGTTTTTGCCACTCTCCCTTTCATTTCTTCTTCTTTGGGGCGTTGCGACGGTGTAAGTGGTGGGGGTACGGGCGTCGGATCTCTAAGGGCCCAAACGTTTCGGGTTCACAATAAATTCTTTTGGAACTTTTATATTTTGCAGCGCCGTGAAAACTCTCGCCACCCTGACGGTTCGCTGTGCTTCTTGCTCTGACTAGATGTTGACAAATCCACAATATTGGAATCCACGAAGAGGCCTACTTGAATACTCACTTCTCCGTTTGAGTCCCAAGAGATCCGCCTCGGACTTAATAGTTCTAGAAAAGTTCAGCTTTTTTTACTGCCTTGCTGGTACAGTATTAAGTACAGTTGGGAGGGGAATACAACACTTCAGGGGTTATGGGGCGGTTTCAGATGGCGTGGGTGTTGACTAAATGAGATAGCGCTGTAGCACTTGTTGTAAAAGCCTTTAACTTGTCGTCAAGTTTTGAAGCGAGGGTTTTTTCCATTTCCTTGTCCAACTCGGAGACCCTAGATTTGTTGCCGAACCGTTTGTTGATGGTGTTTTCTCGTAACGGGTAATGTTCCGGGACACCAATATCATCTTTTTCGTGTGTTTTTCCCTTATTTACTTGTGAATAAGGAACCGAGGACCCCGCTGATTTAAAGGGCTAAAAGAAGGGCAAGAACGCCCTCCTTTCTGAAGAGTATCGCTCTTCTTCTTCCAGCACTCTTCCTCGTTGACCAGCTTGCCAACACCTGCTTGTACACGTAACTTTGTCTTCTGCGCATTTTTCAGGTACCCGCCCTTTTTAAAAGTGTTTAGCACACTCGCAAACAGAGTCAACCATTTTCTTGTGGGCCTTTTTCATAAACGCACACGTTGCTGAGGGTTCATGCATACTCGCACTAGCAGAGGTGCCTGCTTCAGCATTTGGGACTCAGGGGTTTTAGAAAATGACTGTAACGGGAGGTGTCGGTGTTTTTATAGCTTTTCGCGGTAGATACACGCAGCGCCGACATTTGTGCGGGTTCTATATCTGAACCATTTGGTGTACCTTGTTTGAAATCTACAATATATAGCCGTGAGGCTACTTGTAGCAGGGTGTAAGCCCTTTGTAAAACACGGGATTTTCAGGACAGACTTGTCGGCAAAGTGTTGAATCTGAGCTTTATCCGGGTTTTTTAAAAAAGGCACGATAAAATTTGGCTTTTTAAGGAACTGTCTTTTTTTGGGGCCCTTGCCCTGATGGAATATATTTTGTGTAAGGACATGACACTAAATTTTGATGGTGGCATCCTTTGGAAAAATCGACGACCATTTCTTTTGGCTTCACGCATCAGTCGCCAAGAAATCAGCTGTGGGAGTCATTACAGACATCATCCATTTCCGGCAAACCCTTACAAATATGACGGGGGACTTGTCCCCCCTTGTTCGAATCCCGGTTCCCAAAAAAAGCATAATACCATGTGATTTTATCAAATTAACGCACACATTGTGTCCAAGTGACGGATAAAGTCTGCAAACAAAAGTGACTTTCCACACCGAGGGGCCGCTTATATGGCCGAAAAGGGGATTTTCAAATTGTCCCATAATTTTTTTGGACTGAGCTTATAAGCTATATGAGCTTTGTATTTAAAAGATAGGAGGGAGGTGCGGGTGAAAGACTTAAAACACAAACATAACAATTTTTACAATATTTATTTACAATCGGGAAAAAAAGGTATACACACAGTGTAAAGAAAACTGGAATATTTACAATATATAATTTTTTAGTATAAACATAGCTGGTTTTGTTTACACACATGAAAATAAACTGGAATATTTACAATATAGAGGGAATAGTGGCCTCAGTACTAAAAGAAAATAAATAATATTTGAAAGATTTAAATAAAAAATATACAATCGTCATAAATATTGACTGAAAAAAATATATACAAAAATGTATTAGATTTAAAAAAATAAAATAATATATATACAAACATTTGGCTAAAATAAAATATAACAAGAAACAATTGACTAAAAAAAATCGGGTAGGCAAGGACGTACGCAAATAAAAAATATAAAAAAAGTAACCCGGGTGCAAAAAAAAAATATAAAAAAAATATCTTTTTTCATGCAAAAAAAATATGAAAAAAATCTCAAATTTTTTTGAAAAATGGTATGTCAGTGGAACTGTCAGAGTGAAAGAAAAAAAAGTTGATTTTTCCCAGCCCGTCTAAAGACACCTTTTATCGTGGGGAGCGCGTTTACAAGGACTCTGAACCCAAAAACGGCAACGTATTAAAAATCATCTTTTATCCGGCGTTTGGTGTACAGGGGCCGTAGACTTTAGTCTGCGAAAGGGTACATACATCGCAAGACCTTTTTCTTACAATTTTGTGCTATCTGTATGTATCTTTCCGCACCTGTTCGGTGACCATCGCTTTCAAAACTTCAAAATTAACATCGTTCCGGTTGCCAAAGTTTATGGTGATCCCGCGAACCTTTCACCCGTTTTTGTTTTGGCAGGATCACCGCCAACGCAAACTCGGAAGCGTAATTTTTGGGCCACCAATACAAAGGCGCTAATTAGCTTTCCGGGACCGAATCCTGAAGTTCATCAGTGAGGGAACCTAAAAAGTCCTCCGGGGCGGACTCCAATCGCCGGGCGTTCGGGTGAAAGAACGCTATCTTATCATGATATAAAAAACGGCCCCCCAATTGTTAAGGACTGTTAAGGCAAAAACCAGCCAAGCTCGGTAGCACGCCACCGCCACACTCGTTTTTGGGTTAGGGGGCCCAAAGCGTACCGCATCCTTGAATTGAGGGGAAATAAATCACATTACACAATGACGCGTCCACGGGATGTACGGGGCCTCAGGGACTTGTGGCGCCCTGATAGCTTGACAAAAGGGGGACGTTGGTAAATCGGGCTTTGCCCAAACTTTCCCCCAAAAGGAAATTTAAAAAATGTTTTGGGGCCGATCGGAACCAGGGTTTTTTCAAAAGCCAAATCTATTTTTACCCCCCTTTTCCCCAAATTTTTTAAGTATGCTAACTTTTCCCCTGTAGGTCACCCCTTGGCCTCCGCTGGCTTCTTGTTTAATTTTCAAAAAGTATCATGTACCCGGGGAAAAAACCCCCAGAACCGCTGACGGTCAAAACAGATACATTGTACCCCACACTTGTCACTGCTTCAACGGGTAGCCTTTCTCAAACCTTTTTCCGGGGCTCTCAATCACCCAACGCCTGCAAACAGCGATCTTTTTTTGGGGTTTTCTACACGCGCCTTGGTTTTTTCCTCCCCCATTCCTCACAAATAACATTAGCTTGTCGTGATCCGGTAGGGAATACGGGGGGAATAAATCTCCGGAGGCGTCACTGTAACTTTCTATCCTTCTAAAATTTATCTATAGACGGGCAATTTGGTTCCAAGTGAATTTTGGGGGGGCCGACTGGGTATTTTTTGTACTTCAAACGTATGGGTAAAGAACACACATCCAAGTATTTTTTTTCTCCCCCAAAAAGGTCTGTTTGGGGAAGAGCTTTAACAAAATTTTTTAAAACCCCCCAAAAGAATGCATCCCGGGACTGAGATTCCTTATATGACCTCGTCCGGGAGAAAAATTTTGCTGCAATCCTTGTCTGGCTTTTTCATCGCTTAAAACAGGGACCCCACATCTCTACAAACCGTGTTGCCCGGCTTTCTAAATTTTTCCCAAAACAAGCCAGGGTCCTTATAACGCTCTCCATGGTCTCGGGTCTATTTTTACGGGGTGGTCCTGCGGGGGAACAGAAGGGCCCCTGCCAAACACCCCAAAAACTGAAAAGGGTGGGTACTCCATTTTAAAAAACACCGCTACACTCCCCCCAACACTTTTCCTCAGGCCCCTTTTCCCGCAAAAGAATAGAGACACCGCTTTTATGGGCCCCCCACAACCGTCAGCGACGTGCTGGTTTGTCTGCGACCGATAGCCACCGAGGGTAAACCGATAGAAATTTTCCTTTAAGATGACTTCGGGGGAAACCAAAAGGCCCCCTCCAGCTATCGTACACGCCCCTGAAAGTACCACCTTTGTTTTCTCCGAGCATCTCCAAACTTCGGCAGGCCCCCCCTAGGATCCACTCTTCACACAAACAGTCCAACTCGCTTTAAAAAAAAGACATAGTTTCTTTGCCCAAAAGCGTAAACCCACTTCAAAGTGCTTTTTTTCCCCCAACGACATCTCGCCGATGCCGTATCCTCTTTTGGCGGAAGGGACCCATACCCCGCGTTTTTTTTTTTATTAAAAAAGGGGGGGAAACCCCCTTGGGGCCAAAAACTCCCCCAAGCCGAAATTTTTTGGGGAATTTGGGGCAGCGACCGGGGAAAGTTCAGGGTCAAAAAAGGGGCGGCCGTAACGCATGGCATTTTTTCCCCCACCGTTCTTTATAACTGGTCCTTTTTTTTAAACCCCATCATTTTCTTAAAATAAAATTACCCATGGGTTTGCGTTTTGGCCGAGGGGGGTGAATCCTTAAAATTTTTTAAGTTTTAAATTTTTAACAATAAATTCAAAAAAAATTGGGGGCCTTGGGGGATAAACCCTTGAAAGCAGCCATCGCCCCCACATCGGGCAAATAAATTTCATCTAATAACACAACCCTTTCAAACGTTTGCAGACACTGGGTTATTTCGTGCAAGTACTGCCTGCCCCCTTAAGAAGCTTTTTTTGTTTTTTTAAATCATAGAACACAAACATAAATTCATTTTTTCCAGCGGCTTTGACGGGCCGCTTCAAAACAGAAAGACCAAAAGGCGATATGAATCGCATACCCAAAAAGTCCATAACACCTAGTGAAAATTTGATTTTTCCAAACTGAAAAATTTCCCGCATCCCCAAAACCTTTTTGAATCACAACCGACCGTGACCGCTGAAAAAACCGGGGACTTTTTGGTAACAAAGAAAATCGATTTGTGAACCAAGCCCGCATCTTTCAGACACAGATCGGCCCCGCAAAAACCCCTTTTTGCGAACCCTTTTTTTCACCGGATTCACATTGTGCCGTTTTTTTGTGTTAAGGGAAAACACATTCGCGGAAAAATACGAGCCTTTAAAGCGGCTGAAGGGTTATGACGAAAAAGGGTTTTTGTTTTTCGTCGGAAAAATACAAATCAAGTGCCCCTTAAAGTAATTTTTGGGGGAGTGGGGCCCCCTTTAAAAGCCCTTTCTCCCCCGCGTTCCGAACACTGGATTTTTTTTGGAAAGGAGTTAAATTTTTAGCTCAGTAGCCCACCACCTTTAAAAATTCACCGGGACACGCATATTCTTCTGCTTTGAGTTTTTAATTTGACCCCTGTTTAATTTTTTAACGGGTTTACGCCCCCACCCGATTTTTTTTATTGTCACATATAGCTTTGGGGGGACAACCATCAGGGGAGGCAAAGATGCCCATTTTTAATTAATGTCCCTTTTTTTTGCGGCATATTTTGCGGGAAAAGTTTTTCACTTTTGATTACCCCCCCGCGAGGGCCCTTAAAAGGCAGAGTTTTAACGTACAGGGGGGCTGTAACCAAAAACAAATATTACTCTGCCCAAAACCCGCTTACTTACAACACTGCCGAGCGCCCAACTGGTTGCTCGCCTAAATGAACTACACAGGGGTCAACGTAGAGTCAGTGCTACTCAAAAAAGCCACGGGTTTCGGCTAACCCCCGGCCCAACCGGGCAAATTATAAATTTTTTCTTCAAGCCCGCTTATTGCGCACGCCTGCTGGTTTTTCCCCCAAAGAAAGGGGAAATTTTCTACCTAAAAAGAAACCCCAATTTTTAATCCTCTCTTGATCGAACAAGAGGGGCCCCTTTTGCAATGCCCCCCTATCGACTTACCGGCCACTAAATCCCGTTGAGGGCGAAGAGTACCGCGTACCGCTCCCTCCCAGCCCCCCGCAATGCAGCGGGACACGCGCCCGCCCCTGGCTCGCATACACCCTGCAGGGGGTGAGAGGGCTAGACCGGTGGCGGGGAAAATGTCCCCCATTTATGGCTCCAATTCAACATTAAAAAAGGCAAAGTAACACGTTCAAAAAAGGGTATTTTTTTAAAAAAAGTTACATAATTGCTTTTTAAAGAAACCCATTCCGCCAAATGAGTGAAAAAAAAGCCGCTATTTAAAAAGGCAAGATTCAACCCTTTAAAATCTTTCGGGGCCCGGGGCCTCTGGGTCTACACAAACAAAAAACCATACCAACCACAGCGCAGGGGGAAAATTTTTGGCGCGAAACAAATATTTTTTTACATAAAAATAACATTTCACAAAAAATTAGTCACTAAACTGGTAGCCGAAATTAAGGAAGTGCACCCGCATTTTGCAAGGGGGAAAGGAAAATCTATTAAAAAAATTTTCAACAAAAATTACTAGAAATTAAAACAACTTTAAAAATCGTTTAATTTTATGAATAATTTTTTGACATAATAAATACTGTTCCCGAAAGAGGAATGCACTCTCATTTTTCAAGGATTTTGAATGGAAAATCATTAAAAAAACTCCCAAAAATTCATAGACCACCGAACAAAATATTTTCCCCCTTTTCTCTTTTCACTAAACGACATACAATTGACTTGAAATGACACTGAAAAGAGTTTCGAACTATACCGATATAACAGTTTCGTACGAGAAGGCATGAGCACACATTTGATTTTTAAACTAGGGATATTTTCAACAGCCTTCGGGGTGTCCAAATCGTCCAAAAGAGGGGGACGCTGGGAAGGGGGCAGGAAGGGATGCCGGGGAGGGGGGCTGATACGTCAGCGACGTCGTGCCGGGACAGACCTTGGGGGGCCTCCGGCTGGGTAGATGTCGGCACCATGTGACTACCCCCAAAAAGGCCCCACCAGCCCAATTGGTCCCATAGCTAAAAATTAAAAAATCATTTTAATACCATTTACAGAAAAAAAAAAAACCCTGGAAGTCTATCATAGGCACTAATTACCCAGGCCAGCACCTCCGCTCACAAACCCCCATCTGAAAATTTTGCATCAACTGGTCCAGTTGTGGGATCCACAGTTGCGCCGCCACGCCACGTCATGGGCCCTCATCTAACAAAAAGAAAAATACCACGAAAAGACTGACATGATAATCAAATTAAAAACCAAAAAATTTTAAAAAAAGAATTAAACACTAAAATTTATACCGTTTTCCAGAGCTTTAAAAACTCATCTCGATCTTTATGTTATCCAATTACAAATGAAATGACCGAATGTAATGATGGGTTCTATTTATCCCAGTCAAACAATCTAGACTGTCCCCAACTTGTCTTGTCTGCCCGCCAACCTGGCGCCAGGGTTGCGACATAACACGCAATGATTACGTCATTGGAAAAAAAAAAAAAACAAGGTTGTTTGAGGTCACGATCTATTCTTGTCTCGTGAGCCGTCAAGCTGACGCCGGGAAAAACCCCCGTTCCCCCGGGGCAATGACCTCAATACTATTCATGTCTTGCCTGCCCGACAACCTGACGCCCGTATCAACTTGTTTTTGTCTGCCCGCCAGCCCGGCGCCAGGGTTTGCGACAATAACACGAAAATGTTTTCGTCATTGGGAAAACCTCAAGGTTTTTGAGGTCAAGATCTATTCTTGTCTCGTGAGCCTTCAAGCTGACGCCAGGGAAAACCCCATTCCCCGGGGGCAATGACCTCAAATCTATTTTTTGTCTTGGCCTGCCCGACAACCTGACGCCAGTCTCAACTTGTCTTTATCTGCCCGCCAGCCCGGCGCCAGGTTGCGACAAACACCGCAATGATTACGTCATTGGGAAAAACCCCAAGGTTGTTAGGTCAAGATCTATTCTTGTCTCGTGAGCCGTCAAGCTGACGCCAGGGAAAAACCCCCGTTGCCCGGGCAATGACCCAATATCTATTCTTGTCTTGTCTGCCCGACATACTGGCGCCAGAGAAAAACCCTGTTGCCCCGGGCAATGACCTCATATCTATTCTGGCCGACATATTGGCACCAGGGAAAACCAGATGCCTGAGGCAATGACCTCAATATCTATTCTTGTCTGTCGGGCCGACATACTGGCGCCAGGGTTGGGACATAACACGCGATGATTACGTCTAGGAAAAAACTCAGGTTGTCCGTCCGAGAGCTGCGGGTGGAGGAACATTTCCAGGCATTTCGACAGACGCTACCAAACAACCAATTTTAGTAGACTTGTGACGGGGGATAGAGGCCCCTAACTGTGGATTCCGAGGCCCCTGATTGTGCATGTGTCAGCTAAGTTGTGACATAACACGCAATGATTACGGCATAGGAAAAAACCCAGGTTTGTCCCGTCCGAGAGCTGCGGGTGGAGGTACATTTCCAGGCATTTCGACAGACGCTACCAAACAAACAATTTTAGTAGACTTGTGACGGGGTAGTGGCCCCTAACTGGGGATTCTGAGGCCCCCAATTGTGCATAATTAGAGATGCTAGAGTTGCAACATAACACGCAATGATTACGTCATAGGAAAAACCCAGTTGCCGAGTTACGATCAATTCTTGTCCCAACATGTCTGCCCGCCAGCCCGGAGCCAGGGTTGCGATGATTACTCATTGGGAAAACCCAAGGTTATCGAGGTCACTTGTCACCCCGGCAATCTGGCGTCAGGGTGGCGAAGGAGGAGGGGGTCTCTGGAACAATTACCACACTCTACCACAAAGCACCATAGCGCAAGGTTCATGCTGCTTGTTCGGGTCAGGCCTTGTGACAGAAAGCCGATGTTCATTCTAGGCTTGTCAGCCGTAGCGCAAGCTTCGTGCCGGACCCTCCTGCCTCAACGTCAAGGACTGTATGCCCATAAATAAACTACAACGCCCTAAAACTCCGACACCTCTATCCTACCATTTAATTAACAACCAACATGTCCAGCTTATGCCAGCAATAAAAAACTACAACACCTCTATCCTACCAATCAATTTACAATAATTAATTAACGATGATTAAAAATTAATCAGCAAGAACCAACATGTCCGGTTTCCAGGCTGTAGGGTGGGAGGGGAAAGTATGTTAGGGCGGGAGGGTGGGGGAAGGAGGGGATCAGCCAATCACGAGCAGAGGCGTGGTCACGAGACCTGGCTCGGCCAATAAAAACAGGGCCAGTAGGGCCTGCTAACTACTCATGTTTACGGATAGTGTACTGACTATAAGACAGGGTCTATAGCCTGACAGGTTGTAGGATAGTGGTCCTGACTATAAGACAGGGTCTATAGCCTGACATTGTACGGATAGTGGTCCTGACTATAAGACTTGGACTATAGCCTGACATGTTTCACGGATAGTGGTCCTGACAATAAGACTGGACATAGCCTGACAGGTTGTACGGTAGTGTACCTGACTATAAGACAGGGACTATAGCCTGACATGATGTACGGATAGTGTACCTGACTATAAACTGGGGGCTATAGTCTGACATGTTGTATGGATATGTACCTGACTATAAGACTTGGACTAATAGCCTGAAATGTTTACGGATAGTGTACCAGACTATAAGACTTTGACTATAAGCCTGACATGTTGTACGGATAGTGGTCCTGACTATAAGACTTGGACTATAGCCTGACAGGTTGTACGGATAGTGTACCTGACTATAAGACTTGACTATAGCCTGACATGTTGTAGGGATAGTGGTCCTGACTATAAGACTTGGACTATAGCCTGACAGGTTTCACGGATAGTGGTCCTGACTATAAGACTTTGACTATACCTGACATGTTGTAGGGATAGTGGTCCTGACTATAAGACTTGGACTATAGCCTGACAGGTTTCACGGATAGTGGTCCTGACTAAAGACTTTGACTATAGCCGACATGTTGTAGGGATAGTGGTCCTGACTATAAGACGGGACTATAGCCTGACATGTTGTACGGATAGTGTACCTGACTATAAAGACTGGGACTATAGCCTGACAGTTTGCACGGATACTTTACCTGACTATAAGACTGGGACTATAGCCTGACAGGTTGTAGGGATAGTGTACCTGACTAAAGACTGACTATAGCCTGACATATTGTACGGATAGTGTACCTGACTATAAGACAGGGACTTTTGCCTGACATGTTGTACGGATAGGTACCGACTATAAGACAGGACTATAGCCTGACATGTTGTAACGGATAGTGGTCCTGACTATAAGACTTTGACTATAGCCTGACATGTTGTACGGATAGTGTACCTGACTATAAGACTTTGACTATAGCCTGACAGGTTGTAGGGATAGTGGTCCTGACTATAAGACTTGGACTATAGCCTGACATGTTGTACGGATAGTGTACCTGACTATAAGACAGGGACTATAGCCTGACATGTTGTACGGATAGTGTAACCTGACTATAAGACTGGGACTATAGCCTGACATGTTGTAGGGATAGTGGTCCGACTATAAGACAGCGACTATAGCCTGACATGTTGAACGGAAGGTGTACCTGACTATAAGACAGGGACTATAGCCTGACATGTTTACGGATAGTGTACCTGACTATAAGACTTTGACTAAGCCTGACATGTTGTACGGATAGTGGTCCTGAATATAAGACTGGACTCTAGCCTGAAATGTTGTAGGGGTAGTGTACCTGACTATAAGACTCGGACTATAGCCTGACAGGTTGTAGGATAGTGTACCTGACTATAAGACAGGGACTATAGCCTGACAGGTTGCACGTATACTGTACCTACTTAAAGACTGGTGCTATAGTCTGACAGGTTGTAGGGATAGGTACCTGACTATAAGACTGGGACTATAGCCTGACATGTTGTACGGAAACTGTACCTGACTATAAGACTTTGACTATAGCCTGACAGGTTGTACGGATAATGACCTGACTATAAGACTTTGACTATAGCCTGACATTTGTACGGATACTGTACCTGACTATAAGGCTGGGGCTATAGTCGACAGTTTTAGGGATAGTGTACCTGACTATAAGACTGGGACTATAGCCTGATAGGTTGTAACGGAATAGTGTACCTGACTATAAGATTGGGACTATAGTCTGACAGGTTTGTAGGGATAATGTACCTGACAATAAGACAAGAGACAATAGCCTGACAGGTTGCACGGATACTGTACCTGACTATAAGACACTGACTATAAGCCTGACAGGTTGTACGATAGTGTACCTGACTATAAACTGGGACTATAGCCTGACATGTTGTACGGATAGTGTACCTGACTATAAGACTGGGACTATAGCCTGACATGTTGTACGGATAGTGTACCTGACTATAAGACTTTGACTATAACCTGACAGGTTGTACGGATAGTGTACCGGACTAAAAGACAGGGACATAGCCTGACATGTGTACGATAGGGTCCTTACTATAAGACAGGGACTATACCTGACATGTTGTACGGATAGTGTACCTGACTATAAGACTGGGGCTATAGTCTGACAGGTTGTAGGGATAGTGTACCTGACTATAAGACTGGGACTATAGCCTGACAGGTTGTACGGATAGTGTACCTGACTATAAGACTGGGACTATAGCCTGAAAGGTTGTAGGGATAGTGTACCTGACTATAAGACAGGGACTATAGCCTGACAGGTTGCACGGATACTGTACCTGACTATAAGACTTTGACTATAGCCTGACAGGTTTAGGGATAGTGTACCTGACTAAAGACAGGGACTATAGCCTGACAGGTTGCACGGATACTGTAACTAACTATAAGACTGGGGCTATAGTCTGACATGTTGTAACGGATAGTGTACCTGACTATAAGACTGGGACTATAGCCTGACAGGTTGAAGGGATAGTGTACCTGACTATAAGACAAGGACTATAGCCTGAATTGTTTACGGATAGTGTACCTGACATAAAGACTGGGACTATAGCCTGAAATGTTTACGGATAGTGTACCTGACTATAAGACTGGGACTATACCTGACAGTTTTCACGGATAGTGGTCCTGACTATAAGACTGGGACTATAGCCTGACATGTTGTAGGGATAGTGTACCTGACTATAGACAGGGACTATAGCCTGACATGTTGTACGGATAGGTACCTGACTATAAGACTGGGACTATAGCCTGACATGTTGTACGGATAGTGTACCTGACTCTAAGACTGGGACTATAGCCTGACATGTTGTACGTATAGTGTACCTGACTATAAGACTGGGACTAAAATGAAAGGTTGCACGGATAATGTACCTGACTATAAGACTGGGACTATAGCTGAAATGTTTACGGATAGTGTACCTGACTATAAGACTGGGACTATAGCATGAAATGTTGTACGGATATGTACCTGACTATAAGACTGGGACATATAGCAAAAAAGGTTGCAAGGATAGTGTACCTGACCATAAGACTGGGACTATAGCCTGAAATTTGTACGGATAGTGGCCTGACTATAAGACTGGGACTATTTTCTGACATGTTGCACGGATGGTGGTCCTGACTATAAGACGGGGACTATAGCATAAAAGGTTGCACGAATAGTGTACCTGACTATAAAAACAGGACTATATCCTGACATGTTGCACGGATGGTGGTCCTGACTATAAGACTGGGACTATAGCATGAAAGGTTGCACGATAGTGTACCTGACTATAAGACTGGGACTATAGCCTGAAATGTTGCACTGATGGTGGTCCTGACTATAAACTGGGATTATAGCAGAAAGGATGCACGGATATGTACCTGACTATAAGACTGGGACTATAGCCTATATGTTGTACGGATAGTGTACCTGACTATAAGATTGGGACTATAGCATGAAATGTTGTACGTATAGTATACCTGACTATAAGACTGGGACTAATAGCATGAAAGGTTGCACGGATAGTGTACCTGACTATAAACTGGGACTATAGCCTGAAATGTTGTAGGGGTAGTGTACCTGACTATAAGACTGGGACTATAGCCCGACAATGTTGTACGGATAGTGGTCCTGACTATAAGACAGGGACTATAGCCTGACAGGTTGTAGGGATAGTGTACCTGACTATAAGACTGGGACTATAGCATGAAAGGTTGCACGGATAGTGTACCTGACTATAAGACTGGGACTATAGCCTGACATGTTGCACGGATGGTGGTCCTGACTATAAGACTGGGACTATAGCATGAAAGGTTGCACGGATAGTGTACCTGACTATAAGACAGGGACTATAGCCTGACAGGTTGTGGGGATAGTGTACCTGACTATAAGACTGGGACTATAGCATGAAAGGTTGCACGAATAGTGTACCTGACTATAAGACTGGGACTATATCCTGACATGTTTGCACGGATGGTGGTCCTGACTATAAGACTGGACTATAGCATGAAAGGGTTGCAGGGATAGTGTACCTGACTATAAGACAGGGACTTTAGCCTGACATGTTGCACGGATGGTGGTCCTGACTATAAGACTGGGACTATAGCATGAAAGGTTGCACGGATAGTGTACCTGACTATAAGACTGGGACTATTAGCCTGAAATGTTGCACTGATGGTGGTCCTGACTATAAGACTGGGACTATAGCATGAAAGGTTGCACGGATAGTGTACCTGACTATAAGACTGGGACTATAGCCTGATATGTTGTACGGATTGTGTACCTGACTATAAGATTGGGACTATAGCATGAAATGTTGTACGTATAGTATACCTGACTATAAGACGGGGACTATAGCATGAAAGGTTGCACGGATAGTGTACCTGACTATAAGACTGGGACTATAGCCTGAAATGTTGTAGGGTAGTGTACCTGACTATAAGACTGGACTATAGCCCGACATGTTTTTACGGATAGTGTTCCTGACTATAAGACAGGGCTATAGCCTGACAGGTTGTAGGGGTATGTACCTGACTATAATACTGGGACTATAGCCTGACAGGTTGTAGGGATAGTGTACCTGACTATAAGGCTGGACTATAGCCTGAAATGTTTACGGATATGTACCTGACTATAAGACTGGGACTATAGCCTGACATGTTGTACGGATAGTGTACCAGACTATAAGACTGGGACTATAGCATGAAAGGTTGCACGGATAGTGTACCTGACTATAAGACTGGGACTATAGCCTGACATGTTGCACGGATAGTGTACCTGACTATAAGACAAGGACTAAAGCCTGACATGTTGTACGGATAGTGTCCTTACTATAAGACAGGGACTATAGCCTGACATGTTGTAGGGGTAGTGTACTGACTATAATACTGGGACTATAGCCTGACATGTTGTACGGATAGTGTGACTGACTATAAGACAAGGACTATAGCCTGAAATATTTACGGATAGTGTACCTGACTATAAAATTGGGACTATAGCCTGACATGTTGTACGGATAGTGTACCTGACTATAAGACTTGGACTATAGCCTTACTGGTTGTAGGGATAGGGGTCCTGACTATAAGACAGGGACTATAGCCTGAAATGTTTTAGGGATAGTGTACCTGACTATAAGACTTAAACTATAGCCTGACATGTTGTACGGATAGTGTACCTGACTATAAGACAGGGACTATAGCCTGACATGATGTACGGATAGTGTAACCTGACTATAAGACAGGGACTCTAGCCTGAAAAGTTGTAGGGGTATGTTACCTGACTATAAGACAGGGACTATAACCTGACATGTTGTACGGATAGTGTACCTGACTATAAGACAGGGACTATACCCTGACAGGTTGTAGGGATAGTGTACCTGACTATAAGACAGGGACTAAAACCTGACATGTTGTAGGGATAGTGGTCCTAACTATAAGACTTGGACTATAGCCTGACATGTTAGTAGTTAGCAGGCCCTACTGGCCCACTGTTTTTTTGGCCGAGCCAGGTCACGTGACCACGCCTCCTGCTCTGTGATTGGCTGATCCCCTCCTTCCCCCACCTCTCCCGCCCCTGACATACTTTCCCCCCTCCCCACCCTACAGCCTGCAAAACCCCGGACATGTTGTTCTTGCTGATTAATTTTTAATCATCGTTAATTAATTATTGTAAATTGATTGGTAGGATAGAGGTGTTGTAGTTTTTTATTGCTGGCATAAGCTGGACATGTTGGTTGTTAATTAATTGGTAGATAGAGGTGTCGGAGTTTTAGGGCGTTGTAATTTATTTATGGGCATACAGTCCTTGACGTTGAGGCAGGAGGGCTCGGCACGAAGCTTGCGCTACGGCTGACAAGCCTAGAATGAACATCGGCTCTTCTGTCACAAGGCTCTGACCCGGAACAAGCAGCATGAACCTTGCGCTATGGTGCTTTGTGGTAGAGTGTGGTAATTTGTTCCAGAAACCCCCCTCCTCCTTCGCCACCCTGACGCCAGATTGCCGGGTGACAAGTGACCTCGATAACCTTGGGTTTTCCCAATGACGTAATCATCGCAACCCTGGCGCCGGGCTGGCGGGCAGACATGTTGGGTCAAGAATTGATCGTAAACCTCGGCAACCTGGGTTTTTCCTATGACGTAATCATTGCGTGTTATGTTGCAACTCTAGCATCTCTAATTATGCACAATTGGGGGCCTCAGAATCCCCAGTTAGGGGCCACTACCCCCGTCACAAGTCTACTAAAATTGTTTTGTTTGGTAGCGTCTGTCGAAATGCCTGGAAATGTACCTCCACCCGCAGCTCTCGGACGGGACAACCTGGGTTTTTTCCTATGCCGTAATCATTGCGTGTTATGTCACAACTCTAGCTGACACATGCACAATCAGGGGCCTCGGAATCTACAGTTAGGGGCCTCTATCCCCCGTCACAAGTCTACTAAAATTGGTTGTTTGGTAGCGTCTGTCGAAATGCCTGGAAATGTTCCTCCACCCGCAGCTCTCGGACCGGACAACCTGAGTTTTTCCATGACGTAATCATCGCGTGTTATGTCCCAACCCTGGCGCCAGTATGTCGGCCCCACAAGACAAAAATAGATATTGAGGTCATTGCCTCAGGGATCTGGTTTTCCCTGGTGCCAATATGTCGGCCCAGAATAGATATCGGGTCATTGCCCGGGGCAACAGGGTTTTTCCCTGGCGCCAGTATGTCGGGCCAGACAAGGACAAGAATAGATATTGAGTCATTGCCCGGGCAACGGGGTTTTTCCCTGGCGTCAGCTTGACGGCTCACGAGGGCAAGAATAGATCTTGACCTCAACAACCTTGGGGGTTTTTCCCCAATGACGTAATCATTGCGTGTTATTCGCAACCCTGGCGCCGGGCTGGCGGGCAGACAAACAAACGGGACAAGAATAGATATTGACCCGGGCAGCGGGTTTCCCTGGCGCCAGGTAAATAGTGCAGACAAGAATAGAATTGAGGTCATTGACCCTGGCATGGGTTTTCCCCCGGGCCAGGTTGGCGGGCAGACAAGACATGTTTAGACAAGATTAGATATTGACCGGGGCATCGGGTGTCGGGGAGCCAAGGCAAGTCGGGACTCTAAATAAAACACAGATGTTACAAAAATATATTTATTTATTAAAAACAATTTCA
>JBCFYV010003219.1:0-31614 GCA_039000515.1 Timema cristinae
AAATTTTTTTTTAAATCTTGTTAGTTCAAAAAGTATATTTTACATAATAACAAACGTTTGTCTACTTTCCTCAGATCCGATAACTCGTTTCATTCAGAGAAACATTCTTTATTTTCAGATACCATATTGTATGTATCAAAACCTATTATTTATTTGAAATTATAAACTAAACTAGTGTTTAGAAAGAAAATTATTTATTTGAAATTATAACCAAACTAGTGTTAGAAAATATGTTTTGAAGAGTGCAATGTGTAAGTAATTATTAAAATTAAAAACACGATAGTTTAAGTTTATACACATATAAGTGGATCTCACCCTTTTGGGGGCTAGTTAAATCTAGGGTGTCGGGAGGGCAGCAATTTCTAGGAGGATCCAGACCATCCTTATACCCAACTTTCTAAGCCCATATTTATCACTGTGTTAGTTTTGAAATAACTTGTCTGTCACTTGAGCCACTCTTAATGGATTCATCTGATGTTTGTCGAGCAGTTGGTCCTCTCGTGTCGACCGCTTGGTTGTCGTCACTTGGTATCTCCTATACTTGAGCTTGTCTAGCAGTTGGTCCAAGTCGTGTCGGCCACTTGACCCACCCAGCCTTCCAAATATTTTTTTATAGCTTGTCGAGCAGTTTGTTGTCTAGCAGTTTGTTGGTGCCGAGAATGAAACGCCAAGGCAGCCAGACGAGAATTAAAATAACTAAGGGTTAGTTTTCAAATGGACTACACTATAATACGTGGATGGCAAGAAATCGACTGTGATTTACACATTTCGTATTATTACAGCAGAATAAACGCAACAAAAATAATATGTCATTTTCCTCTTAAACAATGTGGTCCTCTCGTGCGCCCCCTAAAGTCTGGCGCCCTGGGCATTTGCCCAGTCTGCTCAGTTATAAAACGGGGCTTGTCCAATCTCATTCTCTCACATGCCCAGTTCAAGTAAACACGCTTCTTTCACATTGACCAATTATTGGATTCCCTTTCAAACTTCACTCCTTCAGCACCAATTAAATTACTGACTCTGTCCATACGAGTTTTGCCTCACACAATTCTTAGATATCCCATTCCAACCACATTCATCTTGTCTTGTGTTTCTCCTGATAAGCCCACACTTCACATCCATAAAACATGTTGCCGTTAACACAATTTGATGTAATGACATCTTTTCCTCTTTCATTACTACGTTATTCTTTGCAATAGTCCACAAACAACAAACTAATATAATTTTTTTTAATTAAAACGTCCAATATTTTGTCAATGGGTACGTGGATATAGGAGTCAGTATTGTCTTACATGATTTTCCAGTGAAGGGTAGTTTGGGGTTTGAATACTGGCTGGGTGAGCTGGAACGGTTTTTACATAAACGTTTACCCCCCTATTTTTAACAAATGTGGGTACATTTCCTTTCAAATCTACCTCTTTATCCTACCTCACTAGTATAAGAAAACGGACAGTCCAGATGAGAATTAAGACGTGGGGAAGAGAATTAAAATAATCCCAGCACCATTCTAGTCATAGGTGAAAAATATTTGTTTAACTTAAGGAGCCAATCTACAAGAACTCGATACAGCCCTCTAGGAATGTCCACGCTACCTAGGAAGTGGTTTGTTATTCCAAAATATTGCTCATGCTGAAATATAGGGAAAGGTAGCAAACGTTGTCCCAAGATTATTTAAAATATTTTTTTAAGTTAATCATTTTAAAAATTTCCAGAAATAATGTGATCTTAACTCATTTGCAGCGATGTTTGCCACGATATGTTGCAGCTATGAGTAATAATGATTATAAATATATAAACAAATAAAGTCAATTTTAAAAGGAAACAATTGAAAATTCTAAGATTATTGAGAATTGCTTTAGGTGCTATGAAGATTTAGAATTACAATTTTTATACGAAATACATCAGTGTAGGAATATTTTCTTTCAAATAAGCGACATTTTTATGAGTCCGTCTCACTCAACGAGCCATCTTCATAGACTGAGTACGTCTCAAGTGTGTGTGCTACACTATATAGAGACGACACCTACCTAGACCAAATTGGAATCGTCTAGTTTCGTATGCGAAACTGCCCGTCCATTCGAGTTTAGAAAGGTGTCGTCTTGTATTTAGTGTAGATGTGTCTTACTAAGTATTGACTTTGAAAACTGGCCCGTTCCATTCTTGTTTAGATATAATGGTATTTTATTCAGTATAGCGCCGCACTTGAGGTGTACTAAGCCCGACTATGAAGCTGGCCCAACAGATACCACATTAGCCCTTCCAAAGTGCATCTTGTTACAATGTCGTGCGGTAACCTGGATTCTTCAGTAGGAAAACAGTTGAAATGAGACCAGTAAAACTATTTTACCATATTTTAAATATGTAAATCAAAAGTTGAAAAATAATCAGTTAAAATGACAAAAATCTATTTCATTTATCTCAATTTTTTTTTGTCAAGTGAAGAATGCAATACGCCGTACTTCGGTATATCTGGTTTAAGCGTAGTATCATATATATATAGAAACCCAGTTAATTAGATGTGAAATAAGTTCAAACGCGTCCATTACGATCATTTAAGCACCGCATAATATAAGACAAAGTTTGTTTATGGGTGTGCGACTGTACCTACTTTTTATCACGAATGAACTTTCCCCAACCTCTGCGCGAAACGATAAATTCCCACAGACAGGTGTTTTATGACAGAACTGGAAGTGGAACCAGAACTAGAACTGTCAGGTAGCTATCGCTGGTACCCTATCATGTCGGTACTCGATATTCTGTCAACAGCTCAATCCCCCCCCTCCAAAAAAAAAAAGCTGGGATGTATCGTGCTCCGAAAACAAACAAGACTTTACCGTGGCTGAGTGGTCGCGGAGTTCGGCGACGTGTTTTGAAAATTTTATCCCTACAGTGTGTGTGTTTGTGTACAGGCTAAAAAAAAACTATCTAATTATTCTCTAACAAACACAAAAGCAAACGCCAAACAAACGGTTTATTAATTAGCGACAAGAAAATAAATGCATTTTAAATAGTTAAATGTTTGTCCTTTACCGAAAATTAAATATGAGAATCTTTTGACCAGTAGGACGGGTACACAAATGACTGTACTAAGGTGAATTTTTGAACTAATTTCACTTCCCGGAATAAATTGCCCTTTGATTTATTTTGCTCCATCAAAACACAGTTTATAAAAACAACAAAGAAATACAATAATATAGTGTTGTCAAAATTATTATATTTATTTAAAATCTATAGTAGTTGGGGCATAGTAGGGGGTGGGGAAGAATGTGACAGTTTCCCAACAACCCAAACAGCTGTCGATGACACATAATTAAATACTTAGCGCTATTTCTGTTTTATATTTATCTAACTATTATTATCCAAACTTTTTCCTGCTGGTCTTTTTATGCAACTTACTTCCTGTTTTAAATTGTTAGTAGCTCTGGCAATCATCCTTTCTTATATCCCGCTAACACTTTTTCTTCCCCTTTTTGACCACCTTTTCCCTGTCCCCACCTAATAGACATTTTAGCACCCCCAAAACCCCTTTCAACCTGTTTACGTAACTTTTTTACATTTTAAAGTGAAAAGTCATTATTTCATAATGAAGTTTTTGTGGCACTTTAAAAAAAAGGGGCTCGATTTAATACAACTCAGAATCGGAAGGTATCATTTACTTTAACTGAATAATATTATTTTTTCAACATTTGTATTTAAGTGATGTATATGTATTATGAAACACTATCATGTAACAACCCTCCCCCCCCCATTAAAAACCTATAGACATTGGAGCTCAACCCTACAGCCCTCAACAACGTTAGGTAGCGGATTGATAGCCTCTAAGACCCACGTTACGTGGCTTATAGATAGCATCTTATACCCCCGTACGTAGCTTATAGATAACATCTAATACCCACGTTACGTGGCTTATAGATACATTAAAACCCCGTTACGTGGTTATAGATAACATTTAATACCCCCGTTACGTGGCTTTAATAACATCTAATACCCACGTTACGTGGCTTATAGATAAACATCTAATACCCCCGTTACGTGGCTTATAGATACTTCTTAATACCCACGTTACGTGGCTTTTAGATAGCATCTATAAAAGTCATTACGTAGCTTATAGATAACATCTAATACCACATTACGTAGCTTATAGATAACATTAATACCACGCTAGTAGCTTATAGAAACATCTAATACCCACGTTACGTGCTTATAGATAACATCTAATACCCACGTTACTGGCTTATAGATTTAAAATCTAATATCCACGTACCGTGGCTTATAGATAACATCTAATACACACGTTACGTGGCTTATAGATAGCATCTAATAACGTCATTACGTAGCTTATAGATAACATCTAATACCCACATTACGTAGCTTATAGATAACATCTATTACCCACATTTACGTAGCTTATAGATAACATCTAATACTCACGTTGCGTGGCTTATAGATAGCCTCTAAGAACCGTGGTACACACACAAATTTGTAATATACAATTATTTGGTTGTGTGTGAGAAAAGGACAAAATGAACCCAGACAACGATTAAAAACAATTCTAAATCTCTCTTAGAGGCATCAGATTTGAAAAAGTATTCTGGGCGAGGGAAATTCTAAATGGCTTCCAAAGATACAAATTTTCAAAAATATACTGGTGAAGGATATTGTTGAATAGCTAGTAATGATATCCACTTTTGAAAAAATTTCCGGTAGAAGACCAATCCAAATAGTTATGTTACATAATAGTTATATTTAAATTTAAGAAATGATCAATGAAACAACCACTCTAAATAGCTACTTGGGCAAAACAACTATCATAGTATTTCTGAAGGCAGGATCTCAGAACCCCAAATCGGCTCCAACCTCGCACAACTTTTGAATGTTTTCTCTTAGCTTTCTTCTCTCCCGACACAAAATGGGTCCTCAGCCACTGAAATTATCTTATTTTTTAGCACATCATCCTACTACCCATTCGGGTTATGTGCATATGTATTAGTTACGCTTATATGCTAAAGATGGCTAAGGTTGAATAAGGAGGAATCGTGTCTACATTTACGTGAAGGAAGAGTGGAAAAACACTTAGGAAAAAATACCCTCAATACATTCGACCGGAATATGAACCCGATATTCCCCCTAGTCCCCATTCCAGTCTATTGCGAATGAAGCGCCTTAGCTCAAGTGGCCACCAAAATGGGTATACATAAATTAATTGAATATTATGTAATTTGAATTAAAAATTCTTCTTGTGATACATTATATATATATATTATATATCTATATTATATATATATATATATAGTATATATTATATATATATACAGGCTAGAAGCTATAAGTTCACCAAATTTCAAGTTTCTATCTTATCTGGAAGTGGGTAAACATTAATGTCAGTGAGTGAGTGAATCAGCCTTGTGACTTTATAATAGTTTTATATATATATATATATATATATAAAACAATTAAAAGTCACAAGCTGATTCACTCACTCACTGACATTAATGTTTACCCACTTCCAGATAAGATAGAAACTTGAAATTTGGTGAACTTATAGCTTCTAGCCTGTAACCGACGGAAACATTCCAAAAAGTTAAACATTTTAACCCCCAAAAAAAAATCAAAATTGTGGAGCAACTTTAAAGTCGGTGCGGGACCTTTCTTCGGAGGTCTCTTGTGGCTAAACGGTAATACCTATCAAAAAAACAGCTCTGGAATTACATTAGTTTTACATACAAATTGCACATAAAACCTATTAGGGATTGGGGGCTGCGCCCCCAACGAGAAAAGTGAGTGTGTGTGTATATATATATATATATATATATACACACACACAGAGGTCTAATGTATAAACACTATACCTATTTGGTCCATCCGCATATTTACATGGATGAATAGAAATGACGAAGGTATACTTTAGAAGAAAATATATACCCGTATTATCATGAAAGTATTCACTCCTCCCGTTCACGGAAAATCAAACTAAATGAGACATTACGCCTTTGTCCACGTGTTCACCGGTGGGGTCGGAAATAAAAAATGAAACATTGTACCAAGATGCATTCACTTCACACAAGAAAGTTTACGCTCGTTCAGTTTCAAGAATCAGGTACATTACCGTGAGGCATACGGGTTTAGAGCCTTAATAGGATCTGGCTTTAACCCATTGGAGATGTGACAATCGCAAAATATTTCATACTAGGCATTTATTAGGTCTAATATTCTTTTATACTATGCGAAAATGACTTATTAATCAGAATCGCTTCGTTTTGTGGGCTCCCCCCCAACCCCCAGTGAGTGAAAACTTTTAAAATTTCCAGGTGTTTTGTTTGTGGTTTTATTTTTACAATTTTATGATTTAGTGCCCCATAAGTGTGTCAGAAAAAAAAAAAAAATTCTGGAAAATGTGAAAATTGACCTTAAATAAAAAAAACTATTGGTGAAAATCTTTTTTTAGAAGGTCTTCCCGTTAACCCCAAGAGACCCCCAAAAAAAAGGCCCCACATCGTTTTAAATTTGCTCGCCATTTTGAATTTTTTTGGGGGTTTAAAAAATTAAAGATTTTAACTTTTTGGAATTTCTTTGGTTACGGGTTTTAAAGTATAATTTTTCCCAAAATTTAAGTTTCACCCTCATATGGAAGGGGTTTAAACTTTAAAATTTTTAGGAGAGGAGTGAGAGGGGAGGAGAGGATGGAGGTTTTGGGGAGTGAGAGGGTGAAAAAGAGTGAGAAGAGTGAGAAGGGGAAAGAAGAGGGGAAAAAGAGGGGAAAAGAGGAGAGGAGGGGGAGAGGTGGTGAGTAGTGAGGGGGGTTAGTGAGTGAGTGTGAGTGATTTTTAGTGGGAGTGGTAGTGAGTAGTGAGTGGTAGTGAGTGGTGTGGTAGTGAGTGAGTAGTGAGTAGTGATTTGTGAGTGGTAGTGAGTGGAGTTGAGTAGTGGTGAGTGGAGTATGAGTGAGCGATGGAGTGAGGGGAGTGTGAGTGAGTTAGGTTAGAGTCGAAATTATTAGTACGCTTTTGCATGAAAAAATCCAAGGTGGGTGGAAACCAACTGATGTGTTTATTTTTTGGGGCAGAACAATAACAGTGGACGAGTTTGTTCAACCGTTTTAAATAAAGCTGTCTGGGGTATTGATAAGCAAGGGCGGCTCGTGTATAGGCATGTGGAAATGCAGCACCCCCCATTTTTACTTTATTTATCGTAACATTTAAAATTTAAAGAGCCTTTTTTTTTAATTCTTTTTTTATTTTTGTTGTACAATATTTTCCCTTAAACTTAAAAGTCAATATTTTTAGCCATCCCCCAGTTTATGAAAAAAAATCAAAAATCTTTGTATGGAACGTCGCTTTACAGTGCAGTGTTTTGGTGTTTGATGTTGTGCGCATGGCCATGAGGGGGGGAAGGCGGGGCTGCAGGAAGAGAGGCACTGTTGTCTCGTATGCCGGCTCTGGGGGGTGGGGGAAGGAAGTTTTTTTACTCCCGCGTGTGTTGTGCTTAAAAAACCGGTACCAAATTTTTTGAAGTGATAAAGGTGAATTGATTATTTTTTCTATTCCCGCTACTTTATTTGTTTTTTTTTTTTTCAGTTCTTTTATTCAAAAAGAAAAACTAATTTTGCTTGCAGTCTTTCAATGGAGAGAAATTTCCCCAATCGTATCCAGGGTTTAAAGGGGAAAAAATTTTGGAACTTTTTTCGCAAATTAAAAAAAAGAAGAATGGATTTTCTCTTTAAATGAATAGTCAAGCTTGAACTGTAAAATTTAAGTTTTAAAATAAGTAAAAAAGGTTTTTTGTTAAGATTTTATCATTCCTAAATACATTTTCTTTTTAAAAAATTTTTTTTTTTTTTTTTTACCCAATTTTAAAACAAAAGGCAAAAAAAATTTTGAAGCAGCACCCCCTTTTTTTTAGCTACGAGTCCCACTGTTTATAAGTATTTAATTACATTAATGGGGGTATTAATAAAGAGGAAATGTACCCGAAATTTTGTGGAGTGTGAATGGAAAAATTTTTGAAAACTACTCTTCAGTGTTCTCGTCTGGGATTCAAAACCCAACTCCCCGTCCCCTTTAAACCGGTTAAATTATCTTGGCATTTACTCCATCGACATGGAAGAAAATATGTTTTTGGGTTAGCCTAAGTGAAAGTCAAATCAAAATACGTGTCAGTTATTACTAAAACTAATAATTGGGGGAATTACCTTATCCAATGGTTTGTTTAATGTTTTAATATCTCTCTAAAATGTGCAGCCATAAAAACTAATTCAATAAAGTGTGATGTATGAGCAGTTTTGATCAGTCCAATTTAATTCGGATTTTTCCCTATAATGAGTGTTCGATATCAAAATAAATTAGCAATTGTTGAACATAAATAAAGTGCCCCCGGTCCGACGCGTCAGACAGGAATTATTAATATATGTATAGAATTTGTTTTTATTTTATTTGCATTTAGAGTACGGTGAGAGAGTGTGTGTATGTGTGTGTGTTGTGTGTGTTTTGTGTGTGTGTAGGGGAGGGGGACTTGGGAGGGGGGGGGGGGAGATTAGCAATTTGTGGTACAGTTTTTGTGCACAATGTAATACAGATTGTAATAAACTTTCAACTTGTAAAATAAATTGGACTAAATATTTTTTAAACCAATATTACAGAAAACTTGGTTTTGAAAATTGTTTATATATTTTCTTTATTTAAAAACACCATAACACAATAATCAAAACCTATTATAAAAAATTAATAAAAAAATTAAAATTAAACATAAACCTTTCCGCTAATAATTATCAATATATGACCTACTTTTACTATTAGAAACAAAAGTCAGCATTAGAGTTTTTTTAGTCTTTTTCTAATACTGCGTTTACTACCCGTTTTTGAATGTAGGCATATGTTACACCTACTAATTTGCTAGTGTGTTAGGAAAAGATGAGGGTTGAATTTATAAGAAGTGTAGATGCATTTGGGTGGATGTAGAGTGAAAAATTACACCGACTGGGATTCGACCTTGGTCTTACCGTATCGACAGCCTAGTAAATTGCAAGGTTTATCCTTTTGACCATGCGGCCACTGAAGCAGGTAACATAAAAGCTTTTAATGAGTTAATCTACATGGTAAGGGGATGAGGAAGTAATTCAAAGGTAGTGGTGCCTCACGTTAGCGTGTAGAAAGTATGAGAAAACAGATTTGAAAAACTTTTAAAGCTTCTTTCACAATCAAGTGACTGACACAGATCACCAAAAAATAATTTTTTTTCCCTTTGTAAAAGGGTTCCCTAAGTGGTCACTTTGGTGTCACTCGGTGCGATTGCACCCTATAGTGACGCCAATTTTGCAGAACTTCATTTCACTTGAAATGGTTTTTACTAAATGTTATTGACTTTAAAGACATGCTAAACAAATATTGTTACGCGCTTTGTTGCATGGGTTGATGATCAAAAGATCTAAATAATAATAATAATAATAATAATAATAATAATAATAATAATAATTTAAAAATAATAATAATAATAAAACCCCCCTCCCTAAAACCCCTTCAAATTTACCATCAAAGCTTTTGAAGTAACCCACCCCACCCACATTTACTTGATTGACTTGATCAATTGACCAGGGGAGCAGAAAACAGCCTATTAAACATCTACTCAACGGCCTAAAAACGCTCCTTTTTTTATGGCACCACGTTTTGCTACTCGTTCGGATTATACGCTTATGCACTAATTACGATAGTGGTTTTAGGATTAGGAAGGTTTATTTATAGAAGTGTACCTACATTTTTGCGGAGGAAACACCTTAAAATTCACCACCCAACCGAGATTGGAATCTTCCTGTTTCGGCAGTCTAGTCACTATAAAAGTAGCGCCTTTGACCATGTGGCCATCGAAGTGGGGTTAAACGCTCTTGATGAAAATTAAATATGTTTTGATCTCACTCATTTAAGATGGATTTACACTGAAGGGAAATGTACGCTGAAAGTGCGTCGGTTGTGTCGGTCGCTACCATTCACACTGACAGGACTGTGTCTTGTCGCTACCCTTCACACTGACAGGACTGTGTCGTGTCGCTACCATTCACACTGACAGGACTGTGTCGTGTCGCTACCATTCACACTGACAGGACTGTGTCTTGTTACCATTCACACTGACAGGACTGTGTCTTGTCGCTACCATTCACACTGACAGGACTGTGTTTGTTACCATTCACACTGACAGGACTGTGTCTTGTTTACCATTCACACTGACAGGACTGTGTCTTGTCGCTACATTCACATGACAGGACTGTGTCTTGTCGCTACCATTCACACTGAAAAGGACTGTGTCTTGTTACCATTCACCCCTGACAGGACTGTGTCTTGTTACCATTCACACTGACAGGACTGTTGTTTGTCGCTACCATTCACACTGACAGGATTTTGTCTTGTCGCTACCATTCACACTGACATGGACTGTGTCATGTCGCTACCATTCTACACTGACGACTGTGTCATGTCGCTACCATTCACACTGACAGGACTGTGTCTTGTTACCATTCACATGACAGGACTGGTCTTGTTCCATTCACACTGACAGGACTTTTTTTTGTCCTACCACACATGACAGGACTGGTTTGTCGCTACCATTCCACGACGGACTGTGCTTGTCGTACCCTTACCTGAAGGACTGTGTCTTTCGACCCTTACACTGGGGGCAGCAAGAACCATCGAAAATATGAAACATCAAATGCGCTAACCTATGCGCCGACGGTTGTGTTCGATGAAACAGACTCCATCCACCGGCGCGTGGATTTTGATAATTATCACGAGAATAATCGGAGATTTCTGTCGAAGCAACGTACAACCCCTCTCCCTCTTCGTCCCAGTGGTGATTCCCGCGCGTTGTGAACACGTGATTGACTTTGTACATTATATAACGGCTGGACTGTGTAGTGATGTCACTCATTTCTCTGCACTCCGATAGGTGAGACACTCTGTCTTTAGATTTAGACGTAGGTCGTTGTTCGACGTTTTCTAAATTATGTTAGGGTTAAATTGTTCAAAATTTAAGTTTTCAACTTTAAATATAAATCAGGATTACTATAGCTATTTTCTCTGAGACTGCAGATTTGCCTGTCAGCCATTATGGTTTTATGCGGCTCGCTTTTTCTTTGTACTGTTAACGTTGTGTCCCGCCTCACTGAGACGGGGTTGAACTTTAGCATGGCGCCATCTTTGGGCCTAATTGAACTTTAGCATGTCGCCACCTTGGGGCGCTAATTATTTCTGTTAAACCGGTAACTTATTTTGTATAATAGTTGTTCTGCTAGCTAAAAGTTAAAGATTTTTAAGATTGTGATTCTTTTAAATTGTTCTCAACTCGGGGGGCGCGAGCCCGTGCACCCAGCACATTGGTCATTACAAGTAAAATAAATTAGATTGAACGAATTTGGATTGGGATCTATTTGTAACAGGTTAGGTTTAGGTAAAATCATTTTCTCTGTCGCGCCTTAACAATGGCAGTACTATAATAAAACTTCATACTTATGTCAAATATAGTGTCGGCATCCCAGATCGTGTAGACCAATACATATTACATGTATTTCACTTTCCTGCTAGGAGGTTAGTCGCCTTCTGCGAGGGTCAATTTAATTATGACTACGTTTGTTAATAACATATCTGTTTCTCTAACGACTTGGGGTCTTGCCCTTTATTATTGTTTACTTCTTCGCCCATTATCGGCCATCACTCGACTTTTTCCTAGAGTGCCTCGCACTTGTATGTCTGCTAGTTGTTTGTAGAATAAAATACACTCACTCACATTGTAACTTACCTACCTTTTAATTTATGTAATTTGAACCTATCAAATCATATGACGGGGGGGTTCACAAGAGAGAAGCTGCGCCACTCTGGCTCTCGCAGAGTTGAGTGGGGCACTTAAATAGGATATTAGGTAATCAGATAGGAGAAAAAATAAGGGTCCGCCTGTCTGACAGTATTTGTTGGATGATTGATTATTGTACTGAATCTTGTTTGTTTATGTTTCATGACTCCCGTGACCATGAGACCACTCCTGCAACTGCCATGTCCACCTTGACCACATCTAAGACTGATTGTCTACCGCCTGAGCAGGACGAGTGACACTGAGCTGACTTCACAGGGGCGTCTCCTTCCCTCCCAATGCTTTACTGTTGGTAGCTCAATCTAAGCTATGTGGGAAGATTAGTCGGGACTGGGGAGGCTGAGACTGACTCGGTATGGACAGGATTGAGGAAGGGAATCCACCCCCTTTAGCGCCTACCGCTCCTCCTTCACCCCTCCTAGTTAAATGTCAGAACAAATAACTTATGGAGATTTTGAAAAATCTGACCCCTGTTTTGCGACGGCAAGATCACAGCACTCTCGTTTAAATTTATTGTTGAGATCAACAGAGCATATTGTCAAAAGTTAGCGAGTGAAAGTGAATTTAGATTCTGTGTTTAGGCCAAACTTCGCTGGTTTTGTTTAACCCATTTTCTCTTGTTCTCCCGTGGGATTCAAAATGGTTTAAGCATGGAGATCACTTACTGACCTCATTTAGAAGCGCTTGTTACCCAGTAGGGCTTAGAGAAAGGTTATGTAAGGAAGTTATTCAAAGGTTCCAATATCCCACCCACGAATCCGTTGAGAGATTTGTTTTATCTATCACAGAGGCAGCTCAAGTCTCATATGTTCTGGGGGAAAGTCAATTCGTTGATATATTCTTGAGAATCGTGTCGCCCCTCACCCGCGACATTTGTTTTTACAAGTAAGCCCTGTACGGTACTTGAACTTTTCTCCTCTAGCATCTTCGATTGAAAACACCCTGCTCGCCGAACAGGAGTATTTAAGTGCGCACGCGCCGGCGGATTAAACCCGCAGACGCACGGGTTCAACCCCGAACCTGATGATACGGACTGGTCATTAGCGCCTGTACTACCGGGCGATCGCGATGCTAACACTCCTAGGGACAAACTTCAGCCTTCGGGTTCTGACAAACCGTGCGCCCCGCGACCTCTCGCGCATGAGATGTTTTTCCGGTGGGTAGAAGACTGGGTCACGTACAAGAGACGACTATGATCGGGAAACTTATAGGGCGCGCCTCGTAGTCGTGGTCCGTCGTGCCCACTAGTATTAAACCACATGCTCCTACCCCTGTAGTTTCAGATCCAGTAGCCCAAAAAGGATGTGTTTGGCACTTTTAGAATAACTGAGCCAGTCCACTCATTTATATGCCGTTAGTTCTTGCTCCAGTTTAGAGGTAAAACAAAATCGATTTATAGGTTCGATAGGTCCTAAGATTACGCCGTGCTAATGGGGCCAGACTATCTTGGTCGATTGTAAAGTAGTGCTCTCCTATTAAGATAGAAAGATTGCCTGGAAACGTCTCATTCTTTGTTATGCCAGAAACTTCCCCTTTGATGTTAATTCTAGGGACTTGACTTCATGTTCGAGACTGGAGTCAAACTGACCTGAGAGCTTAGGATATCTTTTTTAGATTTTAAACCTAGTTTGTTTATATCCCGTTTGTGTTGGGTCACCCAATCCTCGCAGGTTGTTCCCCATTGTCCCGGAGGAAACGTGAGAAGCCGATTAGATCGTTTGATAGCTCGATTCCTGACGTCATCGACTGACAGATGGGCAAGTGCGACATTTGCCCGTACGAACATTGTGGCGCAGGACCACATTCCTGTTAGATTCTGGTCCCTACTCCTGTGCCCCCCCCAAACTACGAGGATATTTAGAATCTTATCATGGACTTGGAACGAAAGGAGGTTATTCGTCCCTCAAAATCCCCATACGCAAGTCCTGCGTTCATTATCCCAGAATGGTCATGGCGCAATACGCTTGATTGTCGATATAGAAAGCTTAATAAAAAAATAGTGTTCGACCCATACCCCATGCCAAGCATAGAGTCCGCCATCCAACATTCTTGGCGAGCCAAATATTACAGCTTGATTGACCCTTACTGCGAGCTTTCTGCAATGTGCATCTCTCAGAGTCGTCTAAAAATTTACCGCGTTTATCACCCCCTGGCAAGTCTAACGAATTCAACCGAGTGCGTTAGGATTAGTGCGCGGGGGCAAGCGCTTTTTTTTTTTTGAGTAGAGTCTTAGACCATATTTTGGCGGACCTAAATACAAATTTCGTGTTTAAAAAACCTACCTGATGATATCTCGCGTTTACAGCAAATCAATTGATGACCATTTGCGTCAAGTTGAGGTAGTTGGGCCGCCTGCGCGAGCTGGGTTGACTGTAAACCCCGGAAAAGTCACATGGGCGAAGAGATCTATCACCATATCTGGCTATACAATCTCGTGAGGTAACACTCTCGTTGACACCGGATCGGGTTAACGCCTTCTTGGATTTCCCGCCCCAAAAAACCAATAAAAGGGTATTTACGGTTCCTAGGTATGTGCGCCTACTACGCATAGGTTCCATCCGACTTCTCTGACTTAGCCAACCCCCTTAACTCCTTGAAAAAAAGGGCCACCTTTATATGTTTGGGGTTTCTCTGCCCAACACAGGCTTTCGTGTTGCGCTTTATCGTCCACCTAGTGTCGCCAGCCGTGCTACGCATGCCTGACTTTTCTCTTGCCTTACCAACTACATGTTGATGCCTCCGCGTAGCGCTTTAGGGGCGGTTCCTCCTCAAACGACTTCCGAGGCAGTAAGACCTGTACTTTCGCCAGCAGAACTTGAGCCCTGCGAAAGAAGTATAGCATAATATGAAAAGGAATTCCTCAGCTGATCTTCGGCATCGACACAAGTTCGCTGACTATCTAGAGCTTCGCCAGTTTGAGTTGTACACTGACAACATGGCCCACAGGCTGGAATATGGAATCACCCAAACAACTAGGAAAATTGGACGTGGGTTTGGAAGCTATCCAGTTAAGTTTACTACCATCACGTTGCTGGAAGCTTAATATTGTCGCTGACAGCATTGTCTAGGATGTTTGAGGATAAGGAACCTGTAGGAGTAATCTAAGGAGGATGCTCGTATTTGTTATCCATACTATTCCCGAATCCTTTATCTCTATCAAGACCACAGTTGATTATCCGTGTTGCAAGACAGATCGTTGACAGGATCAAGCGTGGAGAGATGATTGGGAACTACGAGATTTTTAAAGACAACTTATTAGGTCGTGTAAGGGTAGATAAGATATTTTGTGCCAGAGAAACTTAGGCCTATGTTACTTAAATATTTCCACGACTCCCTTTTTTGGCGGCCATTGGCCGGTGTCCTTAAGACCGAAAACGCAAGATTTCAACGGAATTATTTTGGCCCATAAATATGCCTAGAGACGTTAGAGATTGGGCGCAAATGTGAGCCAAGTCCAATTGGCCAAAAACCGGTGCGTATTCTAAAATAGGTTTTCACTCCGGCGATGTTTGCTAAGCAACCGTGGGAGAGAGTTTTTTGTTGATTTCGTCGGCCCCCTACCCGCTCTACCCAAGGTAACACCTCTATACCGATGCCATGACAGCCTTCTCTAAATTCGACATACTCATTCCCCCTAAGGAACATGAAGCAAGGACTACTGTTAATGCTCTGTGCAGAGCGTGTTTGGGCGATTTTAAGACCCCCAAGAGGTCATAGAAAGTGATAATGGAACGTGTTACCGTTCGTAAAGCTTTCGGGAGATATGTGTTTTTTCGTGGGGGATAAGACACGTTACCACTAGACCGTACAACCATCGCCGAACCATGATAGAAAAGGTTTAATCGAAACCTGTACGAAGCCTTGACGATCTTTCACCACCTGGATCACACTCACTGGTCCAGTACTTAGACGTTTTTGAACATTGCTTAACGCCGCTTTCCCATGAGTCAGTCAAAGCCACCCTCCTCTATACCCTCCTAGGACCGTGATACACGCCATTATTGTTTAACTGGGAATAATTGACCCACTCCTAAATGACGCAGGTGATTGTTCATATGAAAAGAAATTGTGAGGTAGCTTTTTCTAACCTCCTGAAGTCCCAAAGGAAGGTTGCCGCACCGAGAACCTAGGGTCGTATCCTTGTCCATTAGAACTTGGGACATTGTTGTGTGCAAGTGTTTTCCTTTCCTCTAGCTCATCTCTGACCAAGTCTTCGGCGAAGAATGGGCGTATAAGTGGAGTGGTCCCAGGTCAATTGAAGATTTCTTACACTTTTCGGTATTGTTTTAAAAGAAGTATCCCGACCCACTTGACACAAGAGCACATGTCCATCCACCTAAAGGCTGCAGGGAATGAGTCTATTGACCACCAAGGCTGTTGTTCGTCTGTTTAGCTTAATGTACCTTTGTGATTTAATTGGCGTTCTTAAGTTGCATGTTTCTAGGTATACTAAATTGTTTGTATATATAATGTAAATAAGGTAAGGGTACCAACCCCCCTGTTATTGTTAGGTATAAATTTGTAGTAACTTAGGTCCTAGTATGACTTGGGTGGCAGAAACTTTTGTTGGACTGTTGTATAATAAAGCGAAGTGTCGGGTCCAAAGTACATGTTTCAGAACGTTCGCCCCACCGACCGACTACCTCTAAGTGCGTGTGAAGCGGCAAACCCACCTTCTCAATTTCGTGGAAAGTCGCCGCAACACATAGTTGTGGGTATCCCCTCCCCCTGTGACTCGTGCTGGTAGACAATGTTAGTGCTACGAACTGCCACAGTAACTTTCAAGGATGGCTGCGCTAACTTATAACTTTACCAATTGGATGTAGTGTTCACGTGTAAAACTTTTGTTCTCAAGAGACTTCACCTATTCGGCCTTCCGTCCCCCCCTTTTCTGCCCTGCCCTTTCCTTTCCCCTCCTTTGTTCCTGTACTCTCATCGGCAGTCAATGTCGCCCAGCTGGGCGTGGCGATGAAGCTTCCGGAGGTTAAAGCGGGCCACCTTGACAGCGTATGCTGTCTCCCTGTCAACCCGGGATTACGGTGTGTTTTGAGTGACGAGTGAACAGAGGTCACCCCCGATTCCAGTTATTGTCATCTCCCGAACCTGCATCTGGCCAAACCTAAACATGGCCTCTGGAGGGTACCTGAAAGCCGCCACCCACATAGGAATTAGTCCCACCCATCCCACCACACTCAAAAGACCTGAGATAAACAGAAACGGGAAAAGTGGTTTTGTGGAAAGAGGAAACCCCCCTCTAGATGGTTGAGTTGCAGAAAAAAAAGAAAAAATATCAGGACTTAATGACAGAAAAATAAGCAGCGCCAAATAGAAAAAAATAGCCTCTTGCAAGAAACTAAAAAAACACCCCAACCCTTACGCCCCCTCCTTCCGTCAGCGTTGAACGACGAGACGGCGCCTCCCCGTGTCTTCAACCAACATGCACGGACTCCTTCTCTCCTTCCAGCAGGTGGGGACAATTGACGAAGTCCCCGACAAAAATGCCAACAAGGCCTATCTGGCATCACCTGATCTGGTCCCCTTTGACTAGGCTGATCTCGACTTCAAGAAACACGTCGCACCAACAACCACTAACATCACGCGGCTTACTGACCGCCCGTATGGCTCGAGGCCCGAAATAGAGCAAGACTCGACAAATGAACATCAAGATGCGCTAACCGTATGTTGCGCCACTGTTGTAGTTCGGTGAAACAATACATCATCCACCGGCGCGTGATTTGAAATTATCACGAGAATAATCGATAATTTTCTGTCGAAGATCGTACACCCACCTCCCTTCGTCCCAGTGTATACCCGGCCGTTTGTAAACACGTGATTGACTTTTGTACAGTATAAAACGGCTGGACTGTGTAGTGATGTCACTCCATTTCTCTGCACTCGATTAGGTGAGACCACTTGTCTTAGAATTAGACGTAGTCGTTGTTCGACCGTTTTTCTAAAATTAGTTTGGTTAAATTGTTCAAATTAAGTTTCAACTTTAAATATAAATCATGATTACTAATAGCATATTTCCACTGAGACTGCAGATTTGCCTGTCAGCCATATGTTTTATCGCCAGCTTTTTTCATTGTACTTAACGTGTGTCCGCCTCACGGACGTGTTGGAACTTTAGCATGGCGCCATCTTGGGGCGCAATGGAACTTTAGCCATGTCGCCACTTGGGGCGCTAATTATTTCTGTTTAACGTGTAACCTTATTTTTAAAATAGTTATGTTCTGACTTGCTAAAAGTAAAGATTTGTACAATTGTGATTCTTATAAATTGGTACTCAACTCGGGGGGTGCGAAGCCCGAGCACCCAGCACATTGGATATACAATAATAAATAATTAGATTGGAACTAATTTGATTGGGATCTATTGAACCAGGTAGGTTTAAGTAAATCAATTTTCTCGCGCGCCTTACAATGCAGTCGATTATAAAACATCATACTTATGTCAATATAGTGTCGGCATCGCCAGGTCGTGTAGACCTATACATATTATTTGTATTTAATTTTCCTGCAAGGTTAGTCGCCTTCTGCGAGGGTAAATTTTTAATTATGACTTCGTTGGTATTAATCATTTCTGTTTTCTCTTAACGATTTGGGGTCTTGCCCCTTTTTTATTGTTTACTTGGGCCCTTTATCGGCCAGTCACTCGACTTTCCAAGAGTGACTCGCTTTTTAAATGTCTGCTAGTTGTTTGTAGAATAAAAAAAAACTCTCTTGTAACTTACCTACCTTTATTATTGTAATTTGAACCTATCAAATCATATGAGGGGGGGTACACTATGTTCGTTGGAAGTTTTGTGAAAGGGGTGTTAATATTTTTTAAGTGGAATAAAACTATAAATAAACTTTGTGTCCGACCTCAAATAAATATATAAATAATATTGGCCAAAAATTACTGTGGTTAACTATTCACATTAAAATTTTAAACCATCTGTATTCATTACGGTCATCCAAAGTGATAGATTCACTGTTGGCTAGTGATATATTAGAGATACTTCTAGTAACATTTCGAGCTGTCATCCAGGTAAACTTAGCTCGGTAATGACTTTTACTATGCTTACTAGTCTGCATCTTTTATTTTACAGATTCCCCAACATAAGTATTTCCAGCCAGCCTCTGCCACTACCCACATCAAATTCTCAAGCCTCAGTCAGCCTTTTCACATCACCTGTGTCACCAACATACCCCTACTTTCCCCCCACCTTCCTTCACACCACCCCTACCACTATTCCTCTTCCCCCTCCCTAAAGACCCTCACCACCACTCCCATGTCGCAACCCTATCTTACTCTCTCTTACTTTCCTTAAGGGGATATTATCCGAAAGCTCAATGCCAGTTCTGAATTTTGCGCAGCCCTGCGTGTGCGAGGGAGGTGGAGCTTAGATGAATACGTCAGAGACAATCATCCATTATAGAGAGGAAAATACTCGTGAACTGACAATCACCTAGTCTTCTTTACTCTGTCATTCTTTCTTCAAGAGACAACACTCACGACCCAAAACAGAAGGGATGTGTAATTACTTGGGAGGACAGCAGTGTAAAGAAAGAAAAAATAGTAAAACGGCATTATACTTTTCGTTTGCTCTTTCGGGTTCTTACAGGCGCTGGACGGTGCACCATCATTTAACGTTACAAGTCTTGTTTTATCGTGGCGGGAAAACCAATAATTTTATGGCCGTTGTAGTAATAGTAAAAACTCTTGTAAAATCTGAAAATGACATGTTTTACAACGAAGTAAAAAAAAAATTAAAATTGTAGAACCTCTTAAAACACTTAGCCAAAACATGAAACAGTCGACTAATGATTTTTTTTAAATATATTTTGATTTCCCAAGGTTTAATGATGTTAGATTACAAAAATCGTTCAAATTTATTTCTATAAATAAATATAATATATATTGGTTAGAAGCCCCCCTTTCCCTTGACACGTTGTGGAATTTTGAAGTGGTAGAGCACATGTCACGACTTTAGATCCGCATGATCTCGAGTGATTTAGACAGTTAAAATTTGGTAGGTAACGTTGAAAACGTACTCTAGACTAGAGCAATGCCACCACATCTCGTCCATACACAATTTATAGTACATGTACAAAGTGTATTCAATTTACTTTCATAAAAATAGCAAAAACACTTTAGTTTCTTAGGTTAAAGGCTAGACAATGTTAAATATTTTGAAATATATTTTATGTGTGACACAAGACACAAAACCTATTTTCCCATAACAGAAAAATTTATTACTAAGGATAATTTTTTTTTTATCTGGAACAGTCTTCAAGTCTCATTACATCTTGTCTTCATTAGTAATCAAGTTAAGATTTGAATTTCAGTAAAATTTATTTAGGGAAGTTGTACACTTTAGAACACCCGGGTAGGTAACGCGTGTGCCTACTGATCTGGGGATCACGGGTTCTAATCCAGGCATGATTGAAAGTATATCTTTGGGTTATATTTTTATCGGCTGGAGAACTGGTGATGTTTTTGCTCTAGACTTAGTTTAGTTTGTAGAAAAATCATTTGTGTTCATAAAATGTACGATAAAAAATCTTCAAATAAAAAAAAACTGTGGTCGTAATTTATAAAATAGAATCTTTCCATATTTCATTCAATGCTAGTGCCCTTCATTTTAAACCCTTCTCACCAAATTACTCCATTATAGTAATGATTTAAATTAGTGAAAGATGCTGAATCGAAAAAAAAACTTACGATAGGCCCAGCTTTGCTGAGCACCATTGAATTACACTACGGGAATAACAGTCAGGAATGTAAACTGATGTAGGCTTTTTCTTGAAAAAGAAAAGGGTGATCTCTTTTAGCTATTAGTGTTTGTGTGTTCTTTATTTTAGTGTAATCATACATTCTGTTTGGGTTGTTTGTTTATTTTATTTGTTTATCATCACACCTTACTACCCTTTGGGGGTACATGCATGGGGTATTAAATGTGCTAACTAGTTAGGATAAGAATGGTTCAATTTAGAGGAAGTGGACTCACATTTGCGTGAAGGGAGAGTGAAAAAGGTTATGAAATACCACCCTCAGTAAAAACCAAACAAAATACGAACCCAAGTTCTGCGTCTGGGGAAGTCCATTTATTTCAAGAGCGATGGCCTTAAAGTTTAGACCATGCGGATACCAAAGCAGGTTGTTTGGTTGTTTTGGCAAGATTGTTATAGAATGTTTGATCGTAATCATATTCATGTTTTTCTATACTAAAAAAAATTATTATTTATTTGATAATATTTAATGTTACCCGTATATATTATTTCTGTTGTCAACATTCCTTTTCTCAACCAACACAAAGCCTACAGCGTTTGAATAAGGTCTCAGTGGTTAGATTTTTTTTCCCCGACTTCTGTCATAGCATTTTACTTTTAAAACACATGTTTTTTTTTTAATGTAAGTTAAAATAAAGTTCTTTTGCAATGACTATCAATATGTCTAAGGGATAGACGCTTCCAAGAGCTGGATTGTACTTGTCAAATGCTGTATTTACTCATGGACAACTATATGTAGCTTTTTCAAGAGTCCTATATCTAACAATATTTTCGTTCAATTACCGAAAATTAAGTAATGCCTCTAGCAATGTTTGAAGTGATCTCCACGGGCCAATTTTTAAAAATTAAAGGCTTTCAAAATCCATTAGTAGTATTTATAGCAAGACAATTCTTCAAAATTACAACCAGAATAAACTTATCTTGATGGCCCTTGCCTAATTTATTTATTTATTTATTTAGATGACCCTAGAAGCTATTTAAAGCGCTTCTACACGATTTTTTTCTTACAGTAATTTTATTCTAGAAGTTATGGGGTGTGGTCTTCTCCAGTTAATTTTTGAAAATTTAATGCACATAGAAATCATTTGGAGTTCTTTTTAAGCAATCTTTTTAGTTTACTGTCGAAGTGTTTGAAATTATCTAGGAAGAGAAACTTCTTTCCATGGGGGCTAATTCGTCCCATGGCATGCCCCCCCTTACCCGTCGGTTCCACCACCACTGCCCCAAAGTTTTTTTAAGAATATATTTAAAATATAACTTTTCCTTTATGGAAGCTTTTCAGAGTAGTCCTTTCCCCGGGAAATTTTTTTATTCCATATCTTTATATTTTATTAAGACGACAAATCATAAGACTCTGTAAGTTATTTAGAGCTATTTTTAAATTGTAATAAAAATTTATATGCATCCTTCTCACACGAAGCAATGATTTCTTACAGTTGTGTGGTTGTGTGTGTGTGTTGTGTGTGTGTGTGTGTGTGTGTGTGTGTGTGTGTGTGTGTGTTTGTGTGCGTGCCTGCCTCATTGAACACAATATTTAAAAGAACAAAAGGGGGGCCTACCTGTGCCCTTCTGTGGACACGTCATGGGAAAAAAACTGGAATTTTAAAATGTCTCGGTAATTGTAAAGTTGCGACTAAACTAGCTAAGAAAGTTTGTAGTTGGAAAAGCCACAGTGACAGAAATGAAATTAATTCTAAAATGTAATTTTTTTTGGTTCCTCAACATTAATTTAATCTCTGAATAGCGTCGAACATTGAAATAGTAATTGTTTGCCAATTAATGGGCACTTTTTTTTGTGGCAACTCAAGAAAGGGGAAAAGGGAATCCCAAATTTAAATGGCCCCCTGATCAGATTATCCAAATCTCAGACTACCAGAGTTTTTTTCTAATTGTTGAAGTCAATTAAATGTATTTAAGTTTGGTCTAGGATGTTTATATTAGTTGCATAGTTTTTAGATAAGTTCACTTACACAAAAAATAAATTTTATTGAAAAAAATTTTTTCTAAGATAAAATAAAAATTTAAATAAAAGTTAAAACTCTTAATTGTTTTGAAAATTATTACAAACATATGTTATTTTATTTTAATATTTAGAAGACCAAATGTTTTGTTTAATGTTTTTGATTTACGATTGTTTTAATATTACAAACAAAGGGCAGTTTTCCATTTCCTATGAAATGACTTTAAGGTTAATTTCCAATTTTGATCATTTCTCCGCTACTATTTGAGATACGAAAATATTTAAAACTGTATTTTTTTTGTAATGTTAAAATAACAAATATTTTAATTCGAAACATATTTCAAAAAAACATTAGTTTCTGAGATATAAGCAAATATAAAAACATAAATTTTGGAGATCTTTAAATATGAAATTTTGTTGGACAAAGATGTTCCCCTTTTATTATATTTCTGCAAGTGTTCTGAATTACCTAATGCCATGGAGTAAGGAATTAAATAGCTACAGTGTATATTAATTTCCTTTTTTGACCTTTGGTGGAGTGTTTTCTGTAAAAATAGGGGGAATCTATTATTTCGTTTCACAAACTATTACTAGTTTTTAGTAAATAAATCCATTTTTAATATGAGAGATAGAGAAAGACTGTGGGGTGCACCGTCATCCGTACCGTTTATTTTTAATAATAGAGTAACAAGTTGATTGCACTTTGGGGGGTATTTTTAAGGTTTATTTATTCTTCCAATTTCCAACATATTACCTAATTTTTAACAACGAGATTATCTTCCATTATCTTTGAGAATAAAATTTAAACGAGCTGGCTTGTGTACTGAGTGACTCAAACGCTCACCAATCAGATGCCTTTTTTCCCATCTTTGCTACTTTTCGTATTTTTACATTGGGTGAACCCTACAAAAACACTATTTCAATCGCTGAAAATTTTATAAAGTCACCGGTGATTTAATAAAATTACCATCAGTTTACGGGTGAATTTTAATAAGCTAAGTAAAGGTTTGATTAGTTTTCGAGTTATTTTTTTATAATAAAATTCAGCATAACTTATAATTTTATAAAAATCAATGGTAGATGTAGAAAATACCGTTGATGTTTCATATTTTCACCAAAGTGAATAGGTATATTAAAAAAATTACTGGTAAATTACTTTTACTTTTGGTGATTCTATACATTCACAGAATTTTATAAAATAATGAATTGAACACTTTCGCATTAATATTTTCCCAACATATTTCTCTTCAACTATAGTTATTATATGAAATTTAAAAACATAGTTGGAAAAAATTTTTCGAAATGTCAATATACGCTCCAAAACAATAAATTTACCCCATTGACCACTTAGAAATGTTGTATTATTTATTAATTAGTTAAAAAAAATTGTTTTATATAATTGTATGGGAAGCAAAAAAGCAATTTATTTGACACCCCTTATATAGAACGCTATAAAACGATCACAATCACAATAAAAAACAAGACATTTTAGTTTAGGTAACTTTTCAACAAACACAGTCGACAATTTTAATTTTATAACATTCATAATTTTAGAGATAAAATATTTTGTTTTTAGCACATAATCACGAAACGATTAAAAAAAAAGTCAAATTGAGGTAAGGGGAGTTTAGCTCTATATTGCGTCTGAAACCTAATAACTAAAGCTTTCGCCTCACTTTAGGGTTTTGAATTGGAATTCTCAAGGGGCCATTGCCTTACATTTGTCAGCCTTTTGTTTGTCTTCAATAGTCTTTGTTATGTAAGGTGGATTTCAATTGGCATGGATCGTCTGCGTCTTGGATCTACAAGCTCGGGCAGGAGACAATCTAGATAGAACTGGCTCAGTTTTTTCTCCATGTGGCTAGCCCAAAAATGCATCGTCTCTGAAAATCTTCTCGAACTTTTACCCCCATTTGTCCATAAAACAAAGGGAAAAAATAACTTCTCCTGGTCACGTGAAGTGGCCTTTCACTTGAAAGTAGTGTGTTTTTTGTTAATGCACGAAATTTTTCTTTTTGACCTTGCTTATGTTCCAAAAAGTAAACTTTCTTTTTAAAACAGCTTCTTCTGGTGTCATGTTCCTTGCTGAGGGTGGCCCACTTCACTTCAATAATGGTGTCAGATCCTATTAGACCATGGGGAGTTGCTCCCAAGTAAGAAAATTTCTGGATCAACAAAGAGCCCACAAGGCTCAACTTTAACATTCATTTTTATTTCAAGATCCAATATAGCATTCTTCTCATTATCTCTACCGTAAAAGCATTGCATCTGTGTAAAAAACATCAAGAGCATTCCTTGAACACCCTTTTTCCACAAGATTTGAGGAAGTCGTCGACAAAGGGGTCCAAAGTTAGAGCAGTGAGCACTTTCGCTGTACTTCTTTCCATCGACCACTATTTCTTTGGAGAAGTGTTCCCTCTTTCAAGCCCTCACGTTGCTCTGATGTGCTGGTAAAGTAGCAATAAATCAAATTTTTCTCTGTATCAAATTCTTCCGTAACCAAAATTGGGCTCCTGAGCACAAGGCCCCATAGTCTTTGTCATTATTATCAACCTAGTCTAAATTGGTTCTTTTTCTTCACTTTTGCGGGCAGACTTTTTGTTCTTTCAATTTGACGAAGTCTTCACACTCCATCTTCTTATTAAACTTCCCGGGACTAGCTTGGTACATTTCTTTTTGTATTTTATATAGAGGATTTTAGTATTGTAAGAAACTACAGCAGCGTGACTTCTAGAAGAGTAGGACCTCTTAAGCAAAAATTAACCCTTTTCCCACCGATAAGGTAAGACAGTGGTGCACAACCCATGGGCCCCCTATGTCATTTATTGCGGCCAGCCGACTAAATAATTTTCAAAATAAATTCCTAACATATTCCCCCATATTACTTAGACTAGGGTTTTCAGCGAAAAAAGATTAAATGCTTCGTCCCTTAGTAAAACTTTTAAAGTTTTATACTTAGTAAGTCTAACCGATACTTCAACAGCAGCTATAACATCGAGTCCGTTTATTTATGGGGGCTTTTTGAATAATTGTTTTGTAGCCGTATCTTAAAAACCTGTGTTAATTGCGTGAAGAAGTTTGAGGGAAAATGTCTTAATCGAATATCTATGAACGCAGTGTCACAGATATTGCACATATTATTGCAACGAAATATTTGAAAATTTTAAAAAATTGGCATCTATTTTTTCACTAGCCATATATGAGTTCTCTGACATAACATCAACTGTTCAAATGAGCATATTTGCTCCAGGTGTGACGTAAGATTCTAAATTTATTAAAAACTCGTCTTTCTGTACTCCATGGATGGACAGACCAAGGGTTCTGACCTGCGCAAGGTATCAAAAAGATATTTGTCTAAATTTGTCTACAATGATTGGAGCAAATAATGGAATAGTGTCTCTCCTCACAAAACATCTGTGATAACTTTGCCACGCCAACACACTTATTGCATATCACTGCATTAAAAGGCTTACACCAGTAAAATTTGGTTGTAAAAGATCTTGACTAAAGAAATCTGATACGGGCATTAGTGCAAACAGAGAACTTCATTAAATCAGAGGACTCAATCACCGACAGTTCAAAGGGTACCTTGATGAAATCGAGGGCCAAATATGGTGACCGGGTTTACTGCAGCAGAGACAAGGGTTTGACTAGTTTTTTATAACTTCAGAGAAATCAAGAGAAAAATAATTACCTCTTAGATTTAGCAAACAATGTATCAGTATTCCAGGCAAAACTAAGATTATTAAAAATTTGAAGTTAAAAATATACTAATTTCTTCGCTGTAAAGAAATGTTTCCCTCACATGAAATTTATTCCAGCTAGAATATGCTGGGCACATCAGCCGAATCCAGGAAACTTTTGAGAGAAGATTTGTTTATTTAAAAGTGACAAATTCCCATTATTCTTATTTTGATGTTAGGTAATGAAGGGGTTTGGGCAAGGGAAATGGTAGAGTCCCTTCTTTACAAAATTAAAGTAAGATATTATTTTCAATATTTTTTTATTTTCTTTCCTTTCAACCCTATCGCCCCCTCCGGAATCCACCACTTTTTAAGATAAAGTTGATGATCGTGATGACTATTTTTAAGCACTACATATTATGTACGTATATAAAATATTATATTTGGGCCACCTTGCCCCGGAATAATACTAACCTCGTCGTTAAAACAAAGAGCCTATACTGAACATCACTTTTGTGCAAAAGGAAACTTATTTTTTATTACAAGGTTTTATTGCAATCTATTCGATATACAAATAAACTTATTTTCCTTTTGTAAAATATTGATCTGATTACAAACCCGGTTTTTTTTAAAAAAGTCATTGAGATTATTTAAAGCTTGCTCATTCTTAGCTTGGTTTTATGATTTTCAATGGTAGATTCTGGTAAGAAGGTTTTTATAAAAATACACCAATTTTTTGTTGGTCAACATTTATAACAGTTTAATTTATTACCAGTGTTAGTTTATAAGCAGGGCCTATAATATGAATAGTCCCGATAAACATAAAAACCAGTCTAAATGAACTATATTAAAAGTGTCTTTTTGGGTCCACCCACCTTTGTGGTTCTGTAAAAGCGCTATAATTATCCATATCAAAGTAATGTTTCTGATTTGGAACGGCATAACTAACATCATTCACAACTACAGTCTCAATAGATGTGATGTGTGGGCCTCAGTTAGATCACCCTTATCTGCCCCCAGCAACTTTGGTTTTCTATTACAAATTAAAATCAATTTGCAATTGTCTCCAAAATGCTCTTTAATGGTATGAAAAAATTTAAAAATTTAAAAATACGGTAAAAAGAATTTTTTTTAAACACCGCGTCCTTACTACCCGTTCGGGTGTTTATGCTTATGTACTAATTAAGCTAAGCAAAGGGCCCCCACCGTGGTTCGGATTCCACGTTAACTGTAGGTCCTCCATTTCATCTCACAATCACCCTACCATTACACATTAGCGTAAGTGCGTATAACCCGAACGGGGATAAGAAGCGGTGCTAATAATAATAACAATAATAGTAATAAAAATAATGATAATATTTAAGCTAAGGGTTTTGGGATTAGGAAGGTTATATCAATATTTAAATATAACCCCCATTTACGTGGGGGTAGAGTAGTAAACCATTTTGGAAAACCACCCTCATAAACCCGGGCCCAGATTCGAACCCTTAAACTCCCCGTCATCAACAGTCTATAGTCTATTGCGAGAGTAGCACATTAATCACGCGCCACCAAAGTGGTGAACAAAAATAAAAAAGTATCTTTGTGATTTTGTAGACACTACAATTAATTCCCCAAAGTCCAATAATTTTGTAATTAATAAAAATTACCTTTTTTTTCTCGGGGTCTTAATACCTAACCGGGAAACATGCATTTAATAAAGCTATAAGTTGGAATGGGTAAATTAAAACTTAGTTAAAATGTACCCAAAATTTTCAAGGAAGAAGTGTATGGAAAACATTTAAGATAACATTAAAAAAAATACCATACTACAACCCGCCGGATTTGAACTGTCTATGACTAGTCAACGGGAAACCACGTTAAATGAACTTTGCGTGTTACGTCATTACAGTTTAGGTTTTTTTCACAAGTTTTTACTATATAGTTAGGATTCCGCACAGCCTATAGTAGTCTTGAAGAAAAATATGTTTTGAACAATTAAAGAAAGATACAGTATTTATATCTTTTATTTATATAGAATTTTTTTAAATTGTCATTGATAGGGTTTTATCAAAAACAAAGTTTCAAAATATAAAAAATAGTTTTTAAACCTGTCAAAGAATGGTTCTTATGAATGTTTTTCAAAACATTTTTTGTTTTTCACTGAGGTGTTCCCATACACACTACAGCAAACGCTGGCATATTTGTTCGATATCACCTTTAGTATAATCCCAAATCCAAATTTAGTTTAGAGGAATACTTTAATCGGGGAACATTTTAAAAATCCCATTTATTAGGGAAAGGTATTTGATATTTTCTCTAGCGTAAATTATCATTTTATAGATTAATAAAATAAAATTCAGCTTTTCATATTTTACTTGAAAAATAGATAATTAAATTGGAATTACATGTTCTAAATCAATTTTTAGACACTTTGTTTCCAATAATTATTTTAATTCTATTCCTCGTCTTTTCCTTTTATAGCCTCTTCTGTCAAATCCCGAAGTATTTATTGTGACTTTTCAAGACAAACGTCAATACTACTGTAGCATAAATGTGCTAATGAGTTATTTCTGACTTCTCTTATCTGCCCTTTTGCCCAAAGCACCAGGGGTGGTCAGGCGGACACTATCCACATTCCTTTTGTGTTTGCTTCCTTCAACCAACCTCCCCTGCCCCCCTGGCCAAAACCATTTCCTCGTCCCTCGTTCGGGTAGTTCAGAGTCTTCCTCCAGATATCAAACAACCGTTAAAAAAATAATCGTTTTAAAATAATATTTATTCCGTTTTTCTGTTGTGACTATGGATTTTTTTAATGGAAACGTCTTAGTTAATAATTTTTGTATATATATAGCTTTAGATTTTTATTATTTATTTCTGAATCACCCATTTATTTTAAACGAATCCCATTAAGGATTTATGAGCTTTTCCAAACATATAATGAAGTAGATTAAAAAAATGGGGACGTCGCCATATTTTTACGCTCTTTTCAAAAATGCAAAATAATATATTATAAACATTTTTATTGTTTTCGTAAACATGATTTCCCTAAAGTCTGCACGGTCCCTTCTTTGCCACATTTGGGAGCAATGGCGGGACCCGGACCAATACCTCTTAACACCACAACAAACCACCACCACCACAAAACCCCCACGCCTCGCTCCTTCTCCAGCATTAACCCGACAGGACTGCTGAAAAGGACTCTCCGAGCGCATGAGGAACGAGAGAAGGTGTGGCTTTGAAAAGGAAGGAGCTACACAATGAGCGCTTGGGAGAGGCCAAGTAGAACCACCAGGAGGCCATAAGGCGCCAGCAGAGGGCCGAGGACTGCACCTTCTGGAGGTTTAGTTGACCGTGTCAGGCCCGGCATTGGAGACCGGTTGATGGAAGCCGGGTCAGGCAGGCCGAAGCAGAGGCTCAACACCAGGCTGATTGCGTAGCTTAGCACTCCAGGCAGCAAAAGAAAAAGCGCGACCAGGATAACTTTTTTTTTTTGGAAAGAAATGCACCGCGCACAGCTCCAAAAACTGCTGAGGGCCCGTAAGGGGAAACAACCTCAAATGTTTTTTTCACCGTGTTCTCCTTCAGAGAGTTCACATTTTCCAAATTAGGTCCTATATAATAATAATTATAAAAATATATATAATTTTGTTTCTACAATTGATTTTGACTTACTTTTTTTGTTTTCCCAAAAGGTATAAATATTTCTTTCTCACTAAACTATTTTCGCCATTATTTTGTACGTACTACAAGTTAAAGTGCACTGATGTACCCCGACAACCACCTTCGGGGATTTCTCATACGTCTTTATAATTTCAAATATGTTCAAAAGTTCCCTGTAATTCTGAACACTCCACATCAAATTTCACAACGGCTGGGGCAACATCACCAACACTGGTGAGAGCTGCCCGGGTAACAAGAAATGCATATGGGGTCTCAGACACTGCATACACACTTCTTGCGACTGCACATAGATGGGGGTCTTTCTCCACCTGACCATGCGACTCATCAGATGACACAACTCGCCGTGACACACACGTCACAGTGGGCGGGCTCTCGGCGATTGCTGTTAGGCAGGATCACCCAGATAGCACCAATTATGATTGGAGATTTTAAGAAATCATTTATTAATCCTCCCTCTCCAAAGCTCCAATGTTCTCTCCTAGCACACATTACACTATACCTGGGGCTTAATCAGAGGACTGAGTTTTGAAATGCAAGAAAAAAAAGGGCACCCAGGGGCTACAAAACAATGGATTTCCTTCAAATGTTGAGAACTGCTTACTAGCATATGCAGTTCCTATCACACTTCTAGCCGACGACGTAAGAAAAATTTTTGTTCTCTAGCTTATATAGTTATTATTATTTTTATTATTAGCACCGCGTCTTACTACCCGTTCATGTTATACGCACTTACCTAATGTGTAATGGTAAGGGTGATTGTGAGATGAAATGAAGGACCTACAGTTTAACGTGGAATCCGAACCACGGTGCGATCGGGATTCCACACATTCACACGATGTCTTGTCAGAGGTTTAGGAAGGGTTTGGAAATCAATAAACTGTGCCGGGACCGAGGATTAAACCCCGGCCGCCAGCAAGAAGTCGACACCTTTCCCTAGACCACCAGGTCACCATCTTATATAGTTATTTACTAAGCTGTACCTAAAGCAAAAAATAGTTCACTTAGAAAAATAAACCTTAAATTTGACTATGATATGTAAGTGTTGAAAAAAAAATTCATAACAATTAAAATTTCCACGTTTTTTTTTAACACTAATATTATCTTTATATCTGCATTCAAGTGAATCAACTTTCTCTTGATGAACAGAAAGTGTTTTAATTTGTGATGAGCTCTGATAGATGAACATAAGGTTTTGATGCATAGTTAGACATAAGGTTAGGAATCTTTGTTGATTAATGATTATTTTTGATATTTTTGTGAAGGATATATTTAATTTGAATTAAGTTTTTGCTTGAACATACTAATTTTTCCTGATATAATAAAACAACTTTTTTTTTTACCAAGAAAACACTATAAACAAAAACACAATATTCAATTTAGTAGAAAAACATCAAATATAATAAAAAAAAAAAAAATATAAAATCGATGTTACATGTGTTTGCAAACTCAAACAATCAAATGAATAAACCTTTTATCCATCTTTAATTTTTTATCAATTTCCTTTATTATAAAATTTTATCCATTAAACCCTTACAATAAAAAATAATCATTTTATCTCACATAAAAAAGTTGTAACAGATGTTGTTGATCTACTTTTAAATAAATGTGTGGCTGGATTCATATTTCTTAGCAATCAGTTTTTAAAAATATGTAAACATAATGTTGATATAGCAAAAAAAGTATT
>JBCFYV010003220.1:0-30663 GCA_039000515.1 Timema cristinae
TTGTCACACAATAAAGCTACATTATTCGTCGTAGTTCCGTCGCTCATTAATAATATGTCGAAAGTCCCGGCTACGTGAACTTTACATCCCGTAGAAAAGACCAAATAAACACTATCATTGCTAGCTTGTTTTCATAGGAAGAATACTATCCGATAACTAGAAAACTATTAGATCTAGTACAACGTATTCATACGTCAAGTAATATTTTCTGCAGTTGTTACTCGATAAATAGTATCGAATCGAATAAGATAACACCAATAAATAGTAAAATGTTAATAATGTTGGCCATAAAAAAGTTTATATTTTATAAAATAGGACTCTACCTATTGAGTGCCAAGTTAAACAACCACGCAGCGTTTAAAAATTATTTTTTAAGTTCAACTAGTCCGTTAAAGCTAGGAGAGAAATTGACACTTGAACGTTGCGTTCCTACGCAATATTTAATTATAAGTTATTTAAAAATATGGTCCACACCAAAACATGGTCTAAAGATTCCAATAGGGATCTTTTTTATTGACAACCCTATAGTTTGAGTTTCATTAATAGAAAAAATAATTGTGAAAATTTGACATAAGTTTTTTTCAAATTAATTTTTAAGCATAGCATATTTGCGAAGCTACGATACTAGGCTTGATGAAACAAAGCTCTAGATTTAACTTTCCTCTAAAAATTAGAGTAATTTTTTGTTGGGCTCTCAACATAAAGTTTTAGAATATTTGAGAATTAGCAGCGAGAATTCCTCTTTACCTTGAGATAAGAAGTTTCGTTATTTTTATTCCCCTCTTTCCTATTGACATAACTAAAGGGTAGTTGTAGGTGAAGGGTGGAGTACAAGATTAGACATAATATAGAAGTACATTAGTTCCAAAAAACGACACAGAAGATAGGAATTTAAGCAGTGTGGCCTGACAGCGATTGAGGTTGGCTCTGAATAAACTGACCACCCAACCCCCTTCCCACACACACGCAAACATTTTATTCAAAAGTGAATATATCCGTTCCAATGGGCACGTAGGCTACGACTTCTTTCTCGATTTGTCAGATTTTCTTGTGATGAGGAAGTACAGGTTTTAATACCGACTTGATAACATAGGTGACTTTCCCGAAAATATTTTCCACACATTCCACGCAAAAGCGAATACTTTTTTCTCTCTCAATTTTACCTTCCCTATGATACCAACACCATTTAATAGAACTTTAAATATTCGAATAGTCCACATGGGTGCAAGAGATTGAAAATATTTAACACACTTTTTTGAATGTCAAGTGTTTCAGTACAGTTCAAGCTGCTGTATTTTAATACTGTTCCATTTTGATATAAGTATGCAGACATCGATGTCTTCGTTTAGCAAAATGTTTATGGTACATTTCTAGGCGTCGATTAGGCTCGAAATAAATTGACTTTAATAAACTTTGACCCACTTCAATGATAGAATAATCTAAGGCGTCAATCTCGTGTTAGACTGGCCTGCTGATAACGGGCAGGTTCAAAGCCTGGTCAGGACCAATGAGGGTGTTCTTTCTTAAATAGTTTCTCACCCTCTTTCAAAGGCGGGTATATTCTCTTTAAACTGTTCCCTTCCTCACCCCTATCTCATTAGAGTAATTATCATATAAGTATATAGGCTGAAAATGTAGTGTGAGATGTACTAAAGAAACAAACAAACTTTGTCCAACAATGGTATTGGAATGGTAGCCCGAAGATAAATATTATTATTATTATTATTAGCACCGCGTCTTACTACCCGTTCGGGTTATACGCACTTACGCTAATGTGTAATGGTAGGGTGATTGTGAGATGAAATGAAGGACCTACAGTTTAACGTGGAATCCGAACCACGGTGGAGACCTGGCATTCCTCACATTCACAAGATGTCTTGTCAGAGGTGAAGGAAGGGTTTGGTAATCAGATAAATCTTTGCCGGGACCGAGGATTGAACCCCGGCCGCCAGCATAGAAGTCTGACACCTTACCCCTAGACCACCAGGTCACCGACGAAGATAAATAGATAAACTAAATTAGAGACGACCTGTTAAACGCTTATGTGTGTATCAGGTTTAGTTGAAGTCTAATTTTGAGTTCAAAATATACGAAAGAGGGAGGGGTATGCAACCAGCATACGAGTATAACATTATACATTCACACATGGTAGGTTAGAGTGTGTGAACTATGTGTGATTTCCAGGGATGTACCAAGGAGAGGGGTGGGGGAGGTAGATGTGAGATAGGGGACTCAACACTCTCACATTGCTCCGAAAGAATTCTTTATAACTAAGGCTTGGTTGTGTATGCCTTGTATACACGTTAATTATGCACTTACTTAAAATAAGACAAAGTGTTGAAAGAAGCTCTAGAAATATAGCTAGGCCTATAGTTTTCTAGAAAATACTCTACATTGACTAGAGTTGCTTGAAAAGTATAAATATTATATACCGTATTTGACCTAGTAATCAGGGGTGGTGGAAGCGGGTGAGCATGGGGCATTGCCCCCTGGGCAAAATATGCCACCCTTGAAATACATTTTCTCTCCCTCAGATATATTTCAAATCCTCTGATATTGAATATGAAGCTGAAACAGGCTCTTGAATAATAATCAAAACAACTTATAGATGCATTCAATTTCCAAAAATTGACCGGGAAGAACACTTCGAATAACTTCTAGAATCTAGAGATATCTAACTGTTAGGAAAAATCAGGAGAGAAGCACTCTAAATTGTTTCTATAACCATCCAAATTTCAAAGATTACTAAGGGAAGACCACTTCTTATAATATCCAGATGCATGTCATTTTGAAGAAGCTTCACGTGAGAACCACTCCAAATAGTTTCTGAAAGCATTCCATTTTCAAAAATTTGTTGGTGAAAGACCACTTTAAATATCTTCTAGAAGCGTATAATATTCAAAAAAATTCAAGAAGACAAACATTCCAAGTAGCTTCAAGGAAAATACAATTTTTCAAAATATTGCTGAGTGAAGACCACATAAATAGTTTTCAGAGGCATCTAATTTTCGAGGAAAATTCAGTCTAATAAGAATCTAAAAAATTTATAGAAGTATCCAAATTTTAAAAAAAATGGGGGTAGCTATATTTTTTAAAATCTGGTTGAGAACTATATAAAATAGCTTGTAAAGTTATCCGAATTTTAAAAATTTCTTGAAAAAGTACCACTCTAAATAACTTCTGAAGCATCAAATTTTTTAAAAATGGGGGGATGAAAGTAGGAACAGAAGTCAACTATCAGGACGGAAGCGGAAGTGACGCTATAGCTTCCCTCACCCCTTTCCCTCCCGCGCCGTTGGCTCGCGTGTTCCATGGATGAAGGAGTCCCCCTTCCCCTCCCGCGGCGTGGATTCGCGGGTGCGTAGAGACGGGAGGAGAAATGTCTCTCTCTCTTTCTCTCCTCTTTCTACTCTCTCTTTTTCTCCTCCCCTCTTTCTATCTCTCTGTCTCTCTCTTCCTCACCTTCCCTCTTTCTATCTCTCTGTCTCCCCCTCTCCTCCTCCTCTCTCTCTCTCTCTCTCAGAGTAGGAGGTGGCGGGTTTTTTTTGGTATAGCCCTCCTTCCCGCGACTAGGCTGGAAAAATACATATCTAAAATGATCTTTTCTATCTCTCTGTCTCTCTCTCTTTCTCTTCCCCCCTCTTTCTATCTCTCTGTCTCTCCCTCTCCTCCTCTCTCTCAGAGTAGGAGATGACGGGTTTTTTTTGGTATAGCTCTCCTTCCCTCGAATAGGCTGGAAAAAATACATATCTAAAATGATATTTTCTTGCTCCGAATGAAACATACATAGCCCCTTATTATAAAAGACCTTAGCTTTTATTTCTACGATCAAGGACTTAAATAAATAGTACAACTTTTTTATTTAGCGAGTATATTCTTAAGATTATGATGATACATACATATAAATTCTCTTTCCCTCATAGTCTTTCACTTGATGCATACAAAATATATCTTTCTATAAAGTCTTGTCCAAACATGTTAGAACACTTCACCACTTGAACAGTTCGTACTCGCCTTCACCCAGATTATTATGATACATACTTCCCTCATAGTCTTTCACTTGATGCGTACAAAAAATATCTTTCTCTAAAGTCTTGTCTAAACATGTTAGAACACTTCACCACTTGAACAGTTCGTACTCGCCTTCACCCAGATATAACAGTCCTCTCTGTGAAGCGTTAAAGCGGCTCCTGTAGCGCGCACCAAAGTTTTACCCGGTAGATGCACTTTGCCCACATAGTCTAGCGTTATGATGTTCGGTTCGTCCTCATCCTCACTGATCTCTTCGTCTCCTTCTAGGCGGCGAACGTTGTACGTACAAAACTTTTCAAGTTCAGAGATGTGCTTGACCCGATTGAGTTCCTCACGCTCGATTCGGTCCAACTCGACGCACAAAGCGTTTTCCTCCTCCGGCGACTCCTCCTCCTCAGGCCAAGCTGTAGAACTACGTTCACCGGACTGACTCGATTCCTGGAGAATTTGCGGCTCGTCCTCGGGGAAAGCTGTAGAACTGCGTTCGATGGACCGACTCGATTCCCGGAGAATTAGCGGGTCGTCTCCTTCCTTAAGATTGTAGACCGGGCAAGCGCTAGAACAGCGTTCGACAGACTGACTCGATTCCCACATTCCGGGATTATGGCATCCGAGCCAGTGCACGGAAGAATCACAGCACTCGCTGTAACCTTTATCGGTCCGCGCGATATGGTATTCTAAACCACCGTTCGAAATCTTAATATCGCTCATGTCCTCCAGACGGTAACCCAACTGCCTAAACATGTTGAATAAGATACGTCTCCCCGCCTCGCGTCCGCTTTATACGCTCGGGATGGAGGAGGGAGAACGCGCCCTCCCCTCCTTCTACACTTATCCTTCGCCTCGATCCACGAATTGTGAGACGAGTCGAACCCTAACCATTTGACGTATACTCTATTTCCAGAACGTCTGATTATCTTCTCTACGAGGTAAACATCCGGATACGAAGTCTTTCTAAGCTCCTTACCGTAGAAACCTCCCGTGATAGGATTACCTTTCATATCTTCGAGTAGGAAGGTCCTAGGATTAGTCTCGACGACGTTACGTATTTTAAACAGTTCGGTCGACCAGTTCGCAGTATAACCCTTTTCAAAAACGTCCTTATACTTGCTGATACGAACTATATCACCTACTTTAAAAATGTTCGGCGTGGAATCTAACATCTTGAAACATTTATAGACGGTATGTAAAAGTCTATCGTCCTTGACGTCTATAGGTCTCATCTTTATGGTCGAGTGTACTGTACGGTTGTATTCGTCCATTAAGGAATCGATCATATCGATCCATCGATATGAACCTTTAGCCGTGAACCTCCTCCACATCATGTTCTTGAGAGTACGATTGAATCGTTCCACGACGCTAGCCTTGACGTTGCTGTATGTAGAATAATGATTGATTCTCTTTCTCTTCATGAGCGTTTTGAATTCCGGGTTGTAAAACTCTGTACCATTATCCGTTTGGAGATGACGTACGCGAGGTAAACCCACCTTGTCGAGGAGGAGAGCCATTGCGGCGCTGACGTTCTTACCCGTCTTAGTCTTGACGGGTGCGGCCCAAGCCCTCTTGGAATACACGTCGATGACGGTGAGAAGGTACTTGAAGCCCTTATTCGATCCAGAGTAGGGTATCATCTCCACCAGATCGGCCTGAAGGAGCTCGTTCAAGCCTCGTACGTAACGTGTCTTCGAGGAAATCGTCGTCTTGCCGGACGATGAAGTTCACGCGCAATCTCCCACTTGACGCCAGACATGATTGTGATAAAGTACAGATGAGATGAACGTCTTTATACGATGATTCCCGCCTCACGTAATTCCTCAATGATAGAAACGATCTCGTTATAGTGAGCGGAATGACCAGCCTCGGTAGATGTGCGCAAGAGTCGTAATCGATCGACCAATTCGTAAGGATCGTCCCAATAGGTATAATCGACCCCTCTTCCTGTCTCCATCTTGTATAAACCCTCACCCTCAAGCTCCTCCTCAAACATAGGTTTGATGATTAACGAATACTTTGATCCGGCTCGCATCTTGATACGAGCGTACGGTTCGTTTCTCAACCGATGCGCGTTCGTTTCTTCAAGCATAGACTTGTATACTTTCAGATCCTCCTTAGTATAATGGGTAGGTGCTCTTCTGAAAAGTAATTCTAATAGTCCTCGAGTATACGGTACCGTCTTATTGTTAAGGAGTATTGTACCGTCTCTCCCGTTGAATACGATATGGCTATCTCCGAGCTTGGTAGAGTCACCTTCATGACGGACTCCGTAGGTCTTATCGGAATGTGCGTGAGATGAATAAAGATAAGTATCCAATAGATGGTTGTTTTCCAATCTCTCAGGTAAGGCTTCCGTCTCCTCAGGTTCCGCGAGCGCCTTCACCATCCTGTTTAGAGGATCCGTGATAGGTTTGAACGTTTCATTCGCGACGTGCACAGACTCGTGCCGGGCATCACGTAGTTGCTTATACTTTCGTTTAATAATCTTACTAGCTTTTGTGATATCCTCCGCGACCTTCGTCGTCATGATGTAAGGTGTGAATGTCTCTTACCGTGTAGAAACGGTTCATTATATCTAAACGTAAGTAAAACCTAATTCTACGTGTAAAATCTGAGACGTTGTCGGGCGTTTTTCTATCATGAAAGATATAGAGTCATCTTTGAACACCTCGAAAGGTGGATCGTCGATAATTTTAAGATTCAACAAGCAAATAATATCTTTCAAGTTCATGACCATCGTTGAAACGATGCCCGCCCTCTTGAACTTATAACCGCGTTCCCCCGTTAGAGTCAATTCGAAATGTCTCGCATCCTTCCGCATAGGTTTCGAATCCAAGTAGATGTAGATGAAACTACGATTAACCGTAGAGTCTACATAAGCTTTAGGTGCGGCGTCTGAAGGTAATGAGGGCATACCTATGTTTCGCAAAACTAAACCGTCTGCATCGTAAAGCTTGTTGTCATCCGGTCCTCTTAAGCGTAGTACACCTCCGGCTATAAAATCGTTGTAAATGGTTCGATGCATCTCGAAAGCCTCCTCTAGGCTTAGCAGCTTTGAACTTAAAGCGTCAAGCGTCGTTCTATTTTCGTCGAGACGATCTTGAGCCAGTTTCCGCACCTCCTCCATCCCTTGACGAGTACTCTTCTCAAAGTTGACGTATTTTATTCGATCCTTCTCCAAATCCTCGATCAGCGATTCCATCTGTCCTTTGATGAGGTCCTTGGCGTGTTGAGAGCGATTATCTGCTCGTTACTATGCCTCGCATCCATCCTATCGACGTAAGACTTGTTACAGACATCCTTAGATGTGACGGGCGACTCGACGTTGACGATCCTTTTCGATCTAGCGTCGTAATACCCTTGAGAGTTTAGAGTTATATTTCCCTCTGACTCGATGAGAGATCTATATTTGTAGAGACTATGACCGAATTTAGATATGGACGACATGATGTCTTACCGTGTACTGAATATACGTTTTGTTAATCGTGCAAGATAAAGGTATCGAACCCGTAGCGATATCGTCCTTTATCGATCTCATGATCTTTGCTCACCACCAGAAATTCGTACTTGTTTTCTTTCCAACACAGTAAGCACACCTCCTTAAATTTTTGGAAAGTCATATCTGTGTTCACGTGATCGTCGTAGACGTGTCTCAGATTCGTATCGTCCATCCTGAATAGGATGAGAAGATTAGCGTTATCTCTCAACATCTGTTTCGGGATGCGCGAGTACGTCTGACAGAGATAGAAACAGTCTATAGACTTATGCCTACCCATACTGAAATAAGCCTGTATATTAAACTGTTTATCGCAAGCGACGTCGTCGAAAATGAATACAGAGTCGGGTTCAGCCTCGGACGGTGGAATAATTTCCGCGTTGTCGAATAGGAAATAGCCCATGCCTTCAACGAGTGAGAGGACCTTCGATAAACGTTGATACTTGGGCTGGTACAACGATTTAGAGTAAACGTACACGTTCTTGAAGCGTAGGCCGTTAGGCTCCTCCAACAGACTGATCATGGTGTTGGTTTTACCGCAATTCGAAGGTCCGCAGATGATGCAGCGGATAGTATCGGGTAACAACGTACCGTGTCTCTGAGGTAAAGCTCCACCCTCATCGTGATCGTTGTTGTGTAACAGTTAAAGAATCTGTCTGTTTCTCGAGCCGCATGTTGACTACTAATTCATCTATATAATGCGCGCACCTATATAAATGCTAATCAGTACGTGTCATGAGACGAAGAAGAGGGGGAGGATTGTTAGATAAGATAATCAATAATCTACCGTTTGAAGCGCATATACCTGGATACCAGTACTGCGGGCCGGGGACAAAGTTGGAAAAACGATTGAAACGGGGCGATCCTGGAATAAACGAGTTAGATCGACACTGTAAAGAACACGATATCGCATACTCCAAGGTGAAAGATCTTGCAGGACGTCATACTGCAGATCGTGAACTTATCGAGAAATCGTGGAAAAGATTACTCGCGCCTGACTCAAAGTTGGGTGAGAAAGCCGCCGCGTGGGCAGTCACCAACGCGATGAAAGCTAAAGTCAAGATGGGTTCAGGTCTAAAGAAGAAGAAGAAGACTCAACGTCGTCAACGGCATCCTACTACTACTACTACTACTACTACTACTAGACGCCGTAAGAAGAAGGGCGGAATTCTACCTATAATACCTTTGATCGCAGCGCTTGGAGCCGTCGCTGGAGGAGCTGCAGGAATCACGAAGGCGGTACAAAGTGCTAAGGCGAATACGAAACAATTGAACGAGGCTCAGAGACATAATCGTACGCTCGAAGCTATTGCCATGGGGAAAGGCATGTATCTACGGCCTTACCCGAAAATAATATGACTACCTAAACGTGCCCTTACTGAAACGGATCTGCGCAAGTACGCCGCCGAGTTAAAAATCCCCTTCTTTAGAGGAGTATTTGCGAGAGATGCTTTACCTAGCGGTACTCCTTGGAAGATAAAGAACGCCATCATCAATCTTGACGATGATAGCGGTAAGGGTACGCATTGGGTGGCGTATAAGAAAAACGGTGGACGGGCCGATTATTTCGATAGTTTCGGTGATCTAAGGCCGCCGCTCGAACTTGTTCGTTATCTCGGAGGAATACCCATCACCTATAATCATACTGGGTATCAAGAGTACGGTACCGTTTTATGCGGTCATCTTTGTTTAGCCTTCCTTAAATACTCGCGCTGACGTTCGAACTTAGTAAATATGTCTATGACGCTTACACTGACAGGTCAGAGTTCTAATCTGACAGAGAACTACTTCCCTCATATCCTGCTCGGAGAAGAGAATCGTGAAGAAGAATGGTTCATCGGACTGATCAATCTGGCAACGTTCAATTCCATACCGAACATTGACGAGCGTAATAATACATTTTATTGCGACGGTAAAGAGTATACAGTGCCTCCGGGCACCTATGAACTTGAGGCGTTGGATCGATTCTTGCGAAGGGAAGTCCCGAGTAACGTAAAGCTCTCGATTATCGGTGACCTAGCACTTTAAAGAGCTATATCACTTGCAATAAACCTATCGACTTTACCCGACCTGGCACGTTTGCATCCTTGCTAGGGTTCGACTCGGTCATACTTCCTGCAGGGAAGACGCACATATCTACCAATACTGTGAATATTCTTCATGTGAATGTGATCCGCGTAGAATGCAGTCTCGCTAGCGGGGCTTACGTCAACGGAGAACCGAGTCATACCTTGCACGAGTTCAGCATGACCGTCCCGCCAGGCTATAAGATAGTGGAAGCGCCTAACAATATAATTTACCTTCCGGTAACGAAGCGAGTAATAGAGTCTATCGCGGTACGACTTGTTGACGAACGAGGTGATATCATCAACTTTAGAGACGAGACGATATCACTACGTCTGCATCTGAAACGAGTCGGTGGGGATGGGACTCGTACTAGATAAAACAAGACGGCGAAGTCTTCCTCGAAACATTGAGAGAAGGACAGTGAAAGTGTTAACACCTGCCAATAAACTCTATTTAAGGCGTCTAGGTTACTCGTTACGAAAATAATGGATGACACCGCGGATATTCTGAACATTGGGGAGTCTGCCGCTTTCGATACGGCCTTGAGCAGTTTCCAGTATCATTCCTACGCCTCGTATATTCCCGGTCCATTAGCTAACGGGAACGAGCTTAGGATATCTATCCAACAAGAAGGGTATTGCACACTACCGCACCGCTCTCTGCTGCATATCAAAGGACGACTACTTTTGAATACGGGAGAACCTGGAAGTACTTCGAGGATTGTTAATAACGGAATACTGCATCTATTCTCAAGAATCGCCTATGAGATCAACGGCGTAGAGATTGATCAATCGAGAGATGTAGGTATTTCGACTCAGCTTAAAAACTTATCTATCTATAAGGAATGGTTGGCAGACTCATCTTTCAAACGCCGGTTGGAGGTTTGAAGGAGTTCACGTACACGCTGAAACAGGCATCTTTGACGTATGCATCCCTTTACGTCTCATACTAGGATTCGTTGAAGATTATTCTCGAATACTGATCAATGCGAAACAAGAGCTGGTGCTAGTTCGTTCGACCGGTGACAACAACGCTTTACAAAGAGCCCCACCTCCTGCTGCAGAGACGCCCTCTAGGATCGAGTTAAGTAAAATATCTTGGCTTGTACCTCATATAAAGACTGACGATATCAATCGTCTCAACCTGCTTAATTTCATCAAGAGTGGAGGATCATCGAGCTACCTTTCCGTACTTGGGAATTGTACGAGTACCCTAACGTGCCCACCTCTAATCAACATGATTGGACCGTGAAAACGTCAACTTTGCTGGAAAAACCTCGTTACGTTGTTTTTCGCGCTTCAGACCGGACGGAACAATACGACGGTTGCAGATAGAAGTATTTTTGATCATTGTAATTTACGTAATGCTAAACTCTATCTAAATTCCAACATGTACCCTTATGAGGATATGAACTTGAACTTTAGACAAGATTCCTTCTCGAAATTATACGAAGACTATGCTAATTTCCAGACTTTGTACTACGGAACGAGCACCTCTTTACCTTTACTTGATCCTTCCCATTTCAAGTCTCATGCGCCCATTGTCGTGTTCGATGCCAGCCGACAGGAAGATACTCTCAAGGACGGTATGGTGACGTGTCGTATAACGTTCGAGAAGGAGGAAAATATCCCGGTAAATACCAAGGCCTTTTGTCTAATCATACACGATAGAGTTGTCCGCTATAACCCTTCAAGCAGTGACGTTAGCAAAATGACATCATAAATGAGACAACATTGCACAAACTGGAGGAGGGGAGGTGGAAAGTTCAGTACACATCAATCTATATTAAAGGAGCTGGAGAGTTGAGTCAGCTACAGAGTCTCAACAACGCTGATAGCGACAAGTACAAAGTTTAAAAAATGTCTGATGCTCAGCGAATGGCTTAAGAATATTAAGTTTGATCGGACAAAACATTTGCGATCTGACCAAGAGTGCGATGCGGAACGATACGAGTTCGGTTATTCCAGCTTTGCTTCATATGATAGTCTTGATAAACGAGTATAAAGAGTGCATTGATTTCAATAAGTTATCATGCTTCTGCGGTCAAGACGAGGTTGACACGGTCAAACGGAGGAAGAAAACTACTGACGCTTCTAAACGTTCACGTGGAAAGAAGAGTAAAACTACTGAGGAAACGAACGAGGAGCCTGCGATAAAGAAGCTGCAAGACGGGTTGAGTGAACACTTTTAAAAAAAACTTTTTCGCAGTTACTTGCGATGTATTAAACTTTTTAGTGATTATTACTGTATAAGGCAGACTTTTTAACGATTATTCTTTTCTTAGAAATGTAACGAGCTCTTTTTTAAATAAAAAGAATTAACGATTAACACTTTTGTTTTCTTTACAGGTTAAGGATGAGTAGGAAGCAAGTGTACCCATGACTTATATTATTTAAGGTGATCCCATTTAAATAGGCTAAAAGGTTATGTACCATCATTGGTGCGTGATGTGAATATGAATACTCTCTTTTCCAAGGCCTGGGTTCTAATCCCGACTGTTAGTGTACCAGACTGTTCACTGAGAGGCCCAGGTTGTAATCTCGACTGTTATTGTAGCAAACTGAACTCTGAGAGGCTCAGGTACTAATCCTGACCATTCTCTGAGAGGTTCAGGTTATTGTACCAGACTGTACTCCGAGAGGGTCAGGTTCTAATCCTGACCATTCTCTGAGAGGTCCAGATTATTGTATCAGACTGTACTCGGTGAAGTCAAGGTTATTGTACCAGACTGTACTCTGGGAGGTCTGGGTTATTGTACCAGACTGTACTCTGAGAGGTCCAGGTTATTGTACCAGACTGTTCTCCGAGAGGTTCAGGTTATTGTAGCGGACTGTACTCTGAGAGGTCCAGGTTATTGTACCAGACTGTACTCTGGGAGGCTCAGCTTCTTATCCGAATGTCACCTTATGTCATTGTAGCGGACTGTACTCTGAGAGGTCCAGGTTATTGTACCAGACTGTACTCTGGGAGGCTCAGCTTCTAATCCCGAATGTCACCTTATGTCATTGTACCAGACTGTTCTCTGAGAAGTCCAGGTTATTGTACCAGACTGTACTCTGGGAGGTCCGGGTTATTGTACCAGACTGTACTCTGAGAGGTCCAGGTTATTGTACCAGACTGTTCTCCGAGAGGTTCAGGTTATTGTAGCGGACTGTACTCTGAGAGGTCCAGGTTATTGTACCAGACTGTACTCTGGGAGGCTCAGCTTCTAATCCTGACCGTTCTCTGAGAGGTCCAGGTTTTTGTACCAGACTGTACTCTGGGAGGCTCAGCTTCTAATCCCGAATGTCACCTTATGTCATTGTACCAGACTGTTATCTGAGAAGTCCAGGTTATTGTACCAGACTGTACTCTGGGAGGCCCGGGTTATTGTACCAGACTGTTTTCTGAGAGGTCCAGGGTTGTAACCCTGACTGTGGCTGGTTATTGTACCAGACTGTACTCTGAGAGGCTCAGGTTCTAATCCAGACTGTAACTAGCTACCTCGTATTATTGTAGCAAACTGTACTCTGAGAGGCTCAGGTTCTAATCCAGACTGTAACTGGCTAGCCCCGTATTATTGTAGCAAACTGTACTCTAAGAGGTCCAGGGTCGTAACCCTGACTGTAGCTGGTTATTGTACCAGTCTGTACTCTTGAGAGACCTAGGTTCTAATCCCAACTGTCACCTTCCATTATTGTACTAGACTAGTCTCTGAGAGGGCTAGGTTCTAATCCCGACTTTTATTGTACCAGACTGGTCTCTGAGAGGTCCAGGTTGTAACCCTGACATTAGCTGGTTATTGTACCAGTCTGTACTCTTGAGAGACCTAGGTTCCAATCCCAACTGTCACCTTCCATTATTGTACTAGACTAGTCTCTGAGAGGCCTAGGTTCTAATCCCGACATTTATTGTACCAGACTGGTCTCTGAGAGGTCCAGGTTGTAATCCTGACTGTAGCTGGTTATTGTACCAGTCTGTACTTTGAGAGGCCTAGGTTCTAAACCCGACCGTAACAAACTGTACTCTAAGAGGCGCGAGGTTGTAACCCTGACTGTAACTGGCTACCTCGTTTTATTGTGCCAGACTGTCCTCTGAGAGGCCCATATTGTTATTGTACCAGATTGGTCTCTGAGAGGTCCAGGTTGTAACCCTGACTGTAGCTGGTTATTGTACCAGTCTATACTCTTGAGAGACCTAGGTTCTAATCCCAACTGTCACCTTCCATTATTGTAATAGTCTAGTCTCTGAGAGGCCTAGGTTCTAATCCCGACTTTTATTGTACCAGACTGGTCTCTGAGAGGTCCAGGTTGTAACCCTGACTGTAGCTGGTTATTGTACCAGTCTGTATACTCTTGAGAGACCTAGGTTCTAATCCCAACTGTCACCTTCCATTATTGTACTAGACTAGTCTCTGAGAGACCTAGGTTCTAATCCCGACTTTTATTGTACCAGACTGGTCTCTGAGAGGCCCAGGTTGTAACCCTGACTGTAGCTGGTTATTGTACCAGTCTGTACTCTGAGCGACTTTTATTGTACCAAATTGGTCTCTGAGAGGTTCAGGTTGTAACCCTGACTGAAGCTGGTTATTGTACCAGTCTGTACTCTGAGAGACCTAGGTTCTAATCCCAACTGTCACCTTATGTTCTCTGAGAGGTCCGAGTTGTAATCCTGGAGAGGGCAGGTAAAAACAATACACACACATACACACACACACACTCACATACACACACACACACACTCACATACACACACAGAAAACTCTATTTAATGAATATAATGATAAACATTTTTTAAACAGATACACACTAAATTAGTATATTTTTTTCTTCAGTCAAGTTACAGAACCTGAATATTTTTTCCTCAAGTCTTTTTTAAAAGCACAAACGTTTTTTTCTAATGATAAAGGTATAGTGACATTAATTATTCACTTTTGTATTAATCAAAACATACATACACAAAAAACTCTATTTAATGAATATAATGATAAACATTTTTTAAACAGATACACACTAAATTAGTTTTTTTTTTCTTCAGTCAAGTTACAGAACATGAATATTTTTTTCTCAAGTCTTTTTTAAAAGCACTAACATTTTTTTTCTAATGATAAAGGTATAGTGACATTAATTATTCACTTTTGTATTAATCAAAACATACATACACAGAAAACTCTATTTAATGAATATAATGATAAACATTTTTTTAAACAGATATGCACTAAATTAGTATATTTTTTTCCTCAGTCAAGTTACAGAACATGAATATTTTTCTCAAGTCTTTTTAAAGCACTAACATTTGTTTTAGTGACATTAATCAAAACATACGCCTGCTTTTTTCTCAAGTCTTTTTCTAGTGACATTAATCAAAACATACGCACACTGAAAACTCTATTTAAACAGATACATACTAAATTAGCATATTTTTTTCTCAAGTCTTTTTTAAAAGCACTAACATTTTTTTCTAGTGACATTAATCAAAAACTCTATTTAAACAGATACATACTAAATTAGCATATTTTTTTTCAAGTCTTTTTTAAAGCACTAACATTTTTTTCTAGTGACTACACATACTGAAAACTCTTTTTAAACAGATATGCACTAAATTAGTTTATTTTTCTCAAATCTTTTTTTAAAAAAAGAGCACTAACATTGACATGAGGGTTAGTAGATGCCTGTTCACTTGTACTGGATAAAGTTGTAGATCACACACTGACATACGCACATGATGGTCCAGCTTCAATCAGCGTCTCTTGGAAGGAAGTAGTTGGTTGCTCGCTTATAGAGTAATGGCCCCAAGGTAGAGTTCTAACTGATCCAGGTAACACGTGTCGTTTGTCGTCGAAAGAGCATAGTGCAACCCGATTAAATTTTTGCGTGTAAAGTTTGAATCCTACAGCTCTTATTGAACGAGCTTCTCTCATGACTACCGTTTCATTAGTCAAACAATTACGATAGTCCTCTAAAGAGAGCGTTCTTAACGCGCTACTCTTGACACCTTTAGCCTTGAGCCTCTCACCATCCCCTTGCACTGCAAATGAATAGAGTTTAGGGCGTAAACCTATGAACTCAGTGATGATCTGACCTCGAGTCTCGTCTTTTAGTTTACCGAGCACCCTTTATTTACTGCAGGCATGCCGTAAACATTGTCTTGTGCGTAAGTGGAGGTGTCCAGGTAGTCATTAGCTAACGGGATAAGTCGTTGGTAGGCGTCCTCAACAGTCATATAGTATAGAAGCGAGTCTGTATCAGTGTATTGAAGTTTTAACGTACCTGGAGGGAAGGCAGGAACCATGACCTGGTAATGTAGACCGTACATTACTACTTTAGAGATTTCCAAAATGGCGAATCCCGCATAAATTGGCATATCAAAGTAAATCTCCTGCGGTTCCATCTCAATGATGACCAGGTTTTCTGATACAATCATACGGTTTTTAAAGTTTGGACTGGCTATGAGGTTACCCGCTCCAAATTTACCTTCCCACCTGGTAGTTATTTTTACCGTACGGTAGGCCCTCTTGTTAGATATAAGGCGGCCGAATGCGGCATTGTTCATCAATTTGAAAAACATGTTTTCAAACTGATTGCTCGCTTTACTCCTCATTTCCGCGTTCAGCTTGATATACGGGGCCATCCACGGAGATTGTTTGAAACTGAAAGCACGGTGGACTCTCGTCAGCTTCAACCCATTCACTAAACATAACTTTAGATGACGATAGTGAATGACGTACCTAGTCTTATCAGTTAAAGTCGTTAACAATTTCTCGTGTTTCCCTACGGGTGGAATCCCTTTCTCAGGACAGAACGGCAAGTCAGAATGAGCGTCATGTACATCTTGCAGATATTCAAGATCTATCTGCAAGATATAGCCCGTATCCGCATCGTCCTCCACGTTTAGCACGTCCAAACGTTCAATTTCATCATCTTCAAGCCATCTGAACCCTCCATAGGGTAATGAGTTCAACATGCTAAATGAATAGAGTCCATTCACGTCTAGATAAACGAGGTAAGACTCTGGTTTGGAACGGTCAAATGAACTCATATAACGATTATTAGCTACAGAATGACGATTAGCTACGAAACATATCCCCCCTCGAATAGCTCCCTCAATGAATTGATGTATATCTACGTCATCTATTAATTCGAGCCGTACCTGGGTTATTCTCAATAGAGCTTGGTACGCGAGACTGGGGGCCGTAAGAGACCATCCGGGATCGAGCCTATACGTCTTCATACAAAGATAACGAAAGTTCTCAAAGACGTCAGCCAGTAGTGTTACGTCGGTATGAAGGTAGAGGTTCGAGTAATCCCAAAGATTCTTACATTCGAATAGCCGCCATACCTCACAGGCGTGATCATAGTCTTCCTGAGAGATATGACTATCCGTGAGCGCGTTATAAAATTTATCTTTGCTTGGTAACTGAGTCTCGTTCAGCCGCTCAAATGAATCTATATAGTCATAGGGGAACACCCCTTTACGAGCGACTAGTTTGAAACGTTCATCATCAGGATGACACTTACGAGTGATTTTAAGCTGCTCAGGTTCGAGGTAAGATACGCATTTCTCTAGGGAGGTACATAGAAAGCTGAAACTATCTATAATTTTAATTGCGATCCCTCGAAACCCGTGCCGAATATACTTCATGATTACTTTGAATCTTCCCATTGTCTCGCCAATAACCTTAACTTTCCCTGGATTGACAAGAACGCTCTCCCCTGTGAACGGATCAGTTTCTCTACGTTCAACAAGTGATTCGAGAAGGAAAAAATTATCGTAGCAACGCGCGTTATGGATAACCACGCTCAGATGACTAGGGTTCTTGTAATTAATATTACACCCTGCATGGCTGCTACCACGATAAAGTCCTGTCAAGTGACAATGATCCATAACGCGGATATCATCATTCGCGTAGGGTTTTTCACAAATATGACAATGAGTGGCCGTATTGTGAGCATCTCTTTGAGCAGGTGTTAGCGGCGTCATTGGAACTACAGTACTATAATAATCTAGTACGCGCTTTGCCGTATCTACGAGAGCTTCAACAAATTGGTCTGTACAATCTTTTCCCGTGAAGTATCGGTACTCCGAGAGATTATCATCAAAAATGCATTTAGTGTACATGCCTACAGAATACGCTACATGACTCTGTACATTCTCAGTATAAGAAAATTTCGTGTCAGGATCACACGTTTCTATAGGCACGAGTAAACTCTCCAAGTCAGCGTACACGATAAATCCTGTTTTCTCCTGTTGTTTATACTGTGAGAACGACAGGAATTTATTTTCCCCTTGAGGGAATGTACTCCTTACCGCTCCAAATTTTTTAACGTTTCTTTATGTTTTACAAGTTTATTTTCAGTCAGAAAAGAGCTCAAACAACGGTCGCAAAAATACCTACGTCTTCTGTCAGACAAGGGTGCTTGTTGAGGGTTTATTAACCGTGACAGATTTTTGATTGCGCTGAAATGATAATTTTCCGTCCCATGTACTTTTATCATGAATAAATGAATATGTCTAGCACACTCTTTAGCACTGACATGCACGAGAACGATCACTAACTTTTTAGAATTGTCTGCAGTGTCCATATAAGAATCACTACCTTCGTGTTTTGAAGTGTACACATTAACAGATATATCGTTAAGCCTTTCGAAGCGTTCAATATATCTCATTTCGAACGGAAGCGGGATCCCATCTAGATTCAACACGTCACGAAAATTAGGATAAGAGGATAAACGCTGAGCTCTCCCTGTCGGCTCAAAGAGGCACGCCAATACGGATACTGGGAAGCAAAGTCCTTCTTCAGCTTGAACATTTATCAACGCTCTACGTCCGGCTATAGTTTCAGGGATTTGAACGTGGGCACCGATCGAGAAAGCCGAGTTTTTCGAGAAATTTACTCTCATTTCCAACGTGCCGTTGTATATCCACCCTGAGTCTCTAGAAACAAAGCCCTCAATCTGAGCAAGGAGTGGGAAGACCACGTTATTCTCGTATATCTCCTCCAAGTTTATTGGGTTAAATATATTGTATAGAGAAGAATTGAAATAACCCTTTTCAATTCTACCATCGGTAGGATGCTTAAACTCGCAAATGAGGCTACAATTTACCTTTATCGGGCCGTTCGCGTTTGATTCTTTTTCTACAGACTTTACATAAATATCTCCGCACGCAGCGAGAAACTGTACGGGATCCTTATGGGGTAACTCGTTACTGATTGAGTATGTCTTTATACGTCGGGCGTATGCTTGTTCAATAAGTTTAATAGATAGTCCTAGCGGCTCCAGGTAAAGCCTAAACTGAGTAAATTCTGTACCTAAGTTTCGTGATAAGGTCAAAAGTCTTCGGATCTGTACGTCTATATTGTCATGGTCCGATATCAGTACGCTCGAGGTCTTAATCCGGCCAGGAATAAGTTCAATGTAAGCATTAAACACCTTCCCTTCGCGAAGTGCAACGTCATGTTTCAAGTATCTAATTAAAAGTTGTTCATTAGCGTCTAGATCCGCGAGAGTATACACCCTATTCCCATTAGTTTGACGAGATACAATGATAGGAGGTGACAAACGCACGCGTTTTGTCGGTGGTTCTGTCATGTTTGGGTGCACTATGCTCTAAAAAGGCCCTACTCTCCCCTCAGTATTATCTTCTTCATTTCGGGTCAACTTGCTCTATGATCTCTTCGAGCGGCTCTGAGACAGCTATAAAAAAACAAACAGTGACATCTAGTTAGCTGTTCATGAAGCCATGATATACAAACATTGAAGCTAATGTGTGTGTGTGTGTGTGTGTGTGTGTGTGTGGGTGTGTGTGTTTAATTCGGGATATATACGCTTTTAAAGGTAAGAGCGAGTTGTCCCTATGTACCATGACGTGAGTTTAAAATCGCTCAGTATACTAATTGGGAAGTGCGGAGGAGGACTAAAGCAAGGCTCGAACCTGAATCGTCAACGTGGAGGAAGCTGCCCTGCATTTACGTAGAGTAGAAGTGGAAAAAAAAAAACCTTCTCTTCATTCCTCATGACTGAGATTCGAACCTTGTAAAGAAAAAAAGTTTTTCCAAATAATGTTGGGGGGCTAAAGCAAGACTCGAACCTGAATCGTCTGTGTAGAGGAAGCTAGCCTGCATTTACGTAGAGTAAAAGTGGAAAAAAACCCCTTCTCTTCATTCATCATGACTGAGATTCGAACCTTGTAAAGAAAAAAAGTTTTTTAAATAATGTTGGAAGAGGACTAAAGCGAGACTCGAACCTGAATCGTCTGTGTAGGGGAAGCGAGCCTGCATTTACGTAGAGTAAAAAAACCCTTCTCTTCATTCATCATGACTGAGATTCGAAACTTGTAAAGAAAAAAAGTTTTTTTAAATAATGTTGGAAGAGGACTAAAGCAAGACTCGAACCTGAATCGTCTGTGTAGAGGAAGTGAGCCTGCATTTACGTAGAGTAAAAAAACCCTTCTCTTCATTCATCATGATTGAGATTCGAATCTTGTAAAGAAAAATTTTTTTTTTAAATAATGCTGAAAGAGGACTAAAGCAAGACTCGAACCTGAATCGTCTGTGTAGAGGAAGTGAGCCTGCATTTACGTAGAGTAAAAAACCCTTCTCTTCATTCATCATGATTGAGATTCGAACCTTGTAAAGAAAAAAAGTTTTTTTTAAATAATGCTGAAAGAGGACTAAAGCAAGACTCGAACCTGAATTGTCTGTGTAGAGGAAGCAGGCCTGCATTTACGTAGAGTAAGAGTGAGAAGGATCAAGGTTCGAATCTAGGCTGCGTGTACTGAGGGCGATTTTCTCAAAAAAGGTTTACGATTCTACTTCATGCAAAAGCGAGTACACTTCTTATAAATATAACCCTTTTCTTATATCTAAAAATATTAGCGTGATTAGTTCATAAGCGTATAACTCGAACGGGTAGTAAGACGTGATGCTAGGAACTGAATACCTCTAATTAGATTAACCAAAATCATATTAAATGTATGACTCGAAAATACATTTTTTTAATGCTAACATTGATAATGTTTAGCGCTATCATTCAGCCTGACTGAGATTTGAACGAATCAATTTTTTGAATATAAGAGAAAGAGTAGACTATTATGTCGAAAATATCTTTTTTATGCTAACATTGATAATGTTTAGCGTTATCATTCAGCATGACTGAGATTTGAACGAATCAATGAGGATGAGTATACTATTATGTATTATCTTATTATTAGCGCTGCGTCTTACTACCCGTTCGGTTTATACGCTAATGTGTAATGGTGAGATGAAAAGAAGGATCTACAGTTTAACGTGGAATCCGAACCACGGTAGAGGTCCGACATTCCCCCCCCCCCCACATTCACAAGATATCCTGAAGGAAGGTTTTTTTGGAAAATATGTGTTATTATTTGTAAAATCATAGAAATTAGAGGAAGTGAACCCGCATTCGTGTAGAGTTGAAAAAAACATACTCTGTACATCCTTGACGAGAAAAAATACATCTTTCGATTAATGGTGAGATGAAATGAAGGATCTACAGTTAATGTGGAATCCGAACCACGGTAGAGGTCCGACATTCCCCCCCACATTCACAAGATATCCTGAAGGAAGGTTTTTTTGGAAAATATGTGTTATTATTTGTAAAATCATAGAAATTAGAGGAAGTGAACCCGCATTCGTGTAGAGTTGAAAAAAAACATACTCTGTACATCCTTGACGAGAAAAAATACATCTTTCGATTAATTGTGAGATGAAATGAAGGATCTACAGTTTAACGTGGAATCCGAACCACGGTGGAGTCCTGGCATTCCCCCACATTCACAAGATATCCTGAAGGAAGGTTTTTTTGGAAAATATGTGTTATTATTTGTAAAATCATAGAAATTAGAGGAAGTGAACCCGCATTCGTGTAGAGTTGAAAAAAAACATACTCTGTACATCCTTGACGAGAAAAAAATACATCTTTCGATTAATGGTGAGATGAAATGAAGGATCTACAGTTTAACGTGGAATCCGAACCACGGTGGAGTCCTGGCATTCCCCCACATTCACAAGATATCCTGAAGGAAGGTTTTTTTTTGGAAAATATGCGTTATCATTTGTAAAATCACAGGAATTAGAGGAAGTGAACCCGCATTCGTGTAGAGTTGAAAAAACATACTCTGTACATCCTAACTGAAAAAAACATATTTCGATTGATTTGATTAATCCTAGAAATGGTTGTAATAAACATACCTTCGAAGTTTATTAGTGCCGTCTTGCTGTTTTTGGAAATGCCCTGGTACACTAGTAGTAAGTCGGCTTTGGAGAGCTCCTTCAGCTGGACGTCGGTAAGTAGAGAAAATCGAGCCGGTAACCACACGTTATATTTGTTCTCCAACAAGGCGAGAACTCTGCGCCCGTATCTAGTCGTCACACCTTTTATATTAGTGATATAATAACCATGACCTATCTCTAAATCTGTCAGCTTCCTTGACACTATCTCACTCGAACCGATTGCTGACAAAAGCGCTGCTGAGTATTCACTAGACATTCTTGATGATGTTGTTTAGAATATAAAGATTTAAAAGATAATGGATTCTACTTAAAGGGGTAACTCAATATATAGAAGTAAACTACTCCCCTATCCAGGAGGCGGCGCGAAAAAAGGGTTTGAACTGACTTAGCTACTCCCTCTTTACTGCGTGAGAAGTTTCGAGTCATTTACTAAAGTTCCCCTCCCTCTTGTAAAATTCTCACAGACCATTTCCTGAATCTGAGACACAGATGTTAACTTCCTGAGACGTTCAAAAGCGAAACAGATGTTAACTTCCTGAGTTAAAGCGCTCTCACGGTTAGGGGAGCAGAGCCGACCGACTAATTCGCAGGAAAACATTTTTCACTTGTCACCCACTGAGTAGGGAAAGAACAAGAGGGGACTGAGCTGCCAGGAAACCATTCTTCACTTGTCTCCCCCCGGAAAAAAGGACCTTTTTCTCAACTCGGGTTTAGAGAAGCCTGAATCATAACACTAGGATTAAAGGTTAACCCTTTTTGTTTCATAGGAATCTTAACCTCCTTATAACAAGATTCTTTATCTCGACCAATCATACAAGCCTTTCTCTAATGACCCGCCTCCTTCTCCCCCGTCTCTACGCACCCGCGAATCCACGCCGCGGGAGGGGAAGGGGGGACTCCTTCATCCATGGAACACGCGAGCCAACGGCGCGGGAGGGAAAGGGGTGAGGGAAGCTATAGCAAAACTTCCGCTTCCGTCCTGATAGTTGACTTCTGTTCCTACTGATGAATACTCTAAATTTCTTTTAAAAGAATCTGATTTCCAAAAATTGGGTGAAGAACCACTCCAAATTAGCGAGCTAAGCCGGAGAGAACCCACATGATCTAAAAGTGTCAGTCTCGCAGGAGACTAGACTGCCAATGACGGGGTGTTCTGGGCTTTAATCCCGGTCGGATGCTCTGAGAAGGGTTTTACCTAAATGGTTTTCCATTCTCACTTCACGCAATGATAGTACATCTAATCTAGATTCTAGATCTATCATACCTAATCATCTCATAACTACATTAGCGTTGCTAGTAGATAGGTGTATTATCTGAAAGTACGGGTAGTAAGACGTGGAACCTGCTTTGATGGCCGCATGGTCTAGGGCGCAACTCTAAAGGTGGTTTCACACATTATGCCACGCTATACTAGGTTTTAAAATCACTAGCCAACAATCTTCTAAAAACATCAAATTTTCCAAAATCTCCAGGTGAGGCTATTTCCAAATAGCATCCAAGGACAAGATATTTTAAAAATATTTCTGGAGAAGAAAACTCAACATAGTTTCTGGAGGCATCAAATTTAAATAAAAATAGAAGGGGGACCACACCTAGTAATTCCCACACTTTACTTCGTTTTTATTTGTTTCGATTTTAAATCACCTAGGTTATTTTATTTAGGTCTAATACAGTGTTTTTACAATATATAAAAAATATTATTAATTATAAAATTTCAAAATATTAGAGTACTGGTATTATATTTTGCGGATGGACCATTGATAGAATAGTAAATCGCTGTGCTAGTAAAATTATCAAAACTGCCAAAAAAAGAAAGATTGTAAATGCGAACCCGAACTGGGTCGATTAATAGTGACCTATTTATTGTCTAAAATTATTAATCTCCGTTTTAGCCTGTAGGCATCCCTCTCAACACTGTTTTTACTCGTCCGTCGGAAGCAGCGAATAACTCTGTGAATTGTAGCCCTATTATACAGTCGCACACGCCAAACAAAATCTGAAAAAAAAGCAATAAAAGATGGGTGGCTTGAAAAACTAACTGATTTTTTAAAATTTAAATGAAATATTTTCAAAATTTTCCTGGCTTTGTTCACTTTTTACCGGCACTCGACGTTCAAAAATTCCCGAGAACTACCGAACTAGAACGCTTAATGCCTTGGTACTAGCTTATTGGAGTCCTACAACTACAGATATTATGTTTGACTTTTTTTTAATGGTTACAAGGTGTTTTTCTTAGTAAGATGAACTATAATTACTATCTCTTGTGGGAGAACTACCCCCTTGACGCTTCCATCTTCACCCTCCTCACTTCATTACAACACTTTTCTTAGTAAGATGAACTATAATTACCATCTCTTGTGGGGGAACTACCCCCTTGATCACTTCCATCTTCCACCCTCCTCACTTCATTACAACACTTTTCTTAGTAAGATGAACTATAATTACCATCTCTTGTGGGGAACTACCCCCTTGACGCCTTCCATCTTCCACCCTCCTCACTTCATTACAACACTTTTCTTAGTAAGATGAACTATAATTACTATCTCTTGTGGGAGAACTACCCCCTTGACGCCTTCCATCTTCCACCCTCCTCACTTCATTACAACACTTTTCACTACATAACACTTCTTGCTACAAAACAGAGCACATTTACAATAGTAAACAAATAATTTTGGCTCCATAAATGTTTTTATATAGCCCCACAACATGAAAGAAACGTTAATGTTTTTTAAAGTTTGAAGGTGTCCTGGTGTCTAGGGTTAAGGTATCAGACGTCTCTGCTGGGGATCCGGGGTTCAATTCTTGGTCCCAGCACACAATATGGGATTGTGGTCCGAATCCAGTTCCTTTAATACCATCATATCCTCAGTGGTTACACCAATGTTAGTCAATGCCACGTCTATGATATCGGGTCTGTGGAGATAGTTTGAGGGATAAAATGTAGGTTCGTTTGGGGCAACAATTACGTAGTCATGAGTTTCTGCGTGGTCTGCTAGAATTCGTCCGTTCCCGGTGGCTACTCTGCTGTTCCTACTGGTATTTTTAAAGTTAAGATCACTCGCCAAAAACAGTTTGTTTGCGTTTGTGATTTCGTCTAAGTCTTGTTGTAGTAGCTTCTTGGTCGGGGGTTTGTTTAGGGCCGCGAACAGGACACTCTCGCCGCTAATATTAACATTTATTCCAGTAACTTCTATTTTCTGGAGATTTTGAAAGAGATGTTGGTAGTGAGGTAGATGTTTCTTGATCAAGATAACCCTGCCCCTTCCTCTGCCTTAGGGCCTATCATTTCTGTACATAGTGTATCCGTAAAATCAAAAGGGCAGTTTGGGTGATATGTGCTCCAAGACACTTCATGCATCTAGACTTGTTCCAACAGTTGTTCTTTGTGTTCCCATGACGCTGACACTTGTGGAATTGCATTAACGTGTTTCGGGGAGGGATGAGGTTCTCTACCATAATTATAGTCTGATTAAGGTACCTAGTTTCAAAGATAGTGGTGTGAGTAATGGTCTTAGCAGTCAGACAAAAAATATCGGTAATAGTGTCACAGTCTGAGTGATTTTTATCGCTCCTTCTTTTCGGTTAAACTGGTGCACGTCAGTCACTGAGTAGCCTAGGTCGGTCGTATTAACTTTTATGTCCTCAAAGTCCATGTTTGGTGGCATTCCCTTTATTACTACTTTCACCGGCTTGTCGCGTGGTAATGAGTAGCTGTAGAACTGCTGGTTTATTTCCTTTAGTAGGGTTTGAACCAGTTTGAAGTCGTGGGTCGAGGTGGTTTGGATCTTCAGTCCGTCTTCAATGTAACTTACTCCTGTGGTGGTGTCAGTGTCATTGGCTATCTCGGTTATCTTTTTATAGTTTTGTATCCCTATAATCACTATTGGTGGAGGTTTCTCTTATTGTTGGTGTCTGTCTTGAGGGAATGTAATTGTTTATTTGTTTCTCAGTAACCAGTGGTTGGTAGTTGTTGTCGACTGTCATGATTGTTTTCTTAGATTGTGTCTTGTCTGAGATTCTACATTTCCTCTTGCGTTTCATTTTGTCAACTAGGATAAATGCTCCGTTGCCGTCGTGATCTGTCTCCATGTCAGCTGTATTCGGGTTAGCCTCTGAATTTGAAAAGTTAGCATTTCTGTTTGTTCATGGCGTAGTGGAAATTAGTGTGGTGTCATTTGTATCGAGTAGTGCCATGGCCAACTCGCTCAGCCTTGACAAGAGCAGGCTAGTAGTGCAAGGGTTTGAGGGAGAGTTGGGGATCTCCCTTCCTGTGGTGTGTTGTTTGTATGTCCCCAAGACGGTCACCGACTGCAAGGTATTGCTTTGCAGCCGGCCGCGTTTTATGTCTTTCAGTTACTGGTTGGCATCGTTATGATCAACGCAGCTTAAGACCCCACGCAGACCGTCTCAAATTCTGTTGTGTAGGAGGATGGAACTAAATTCGTTGTCTGGTGTTGTCTTCCTCTCCGGAATCCTCGTAGTCTTCTTCATGAACTGCAGACGCGTCCGACATTCTTGGAATCTCGTAGACAAATGATCCGAATCTATAGCAGTTTTTTAAAACACTGAGTCTATATTTGTTGACCTTCCCGGAACATAGCCAAGAGAGTTATCCACTCAAACCACCCTACCACGTGAACTATCTAATGTGAGCCTTTATTATTTATAGCTCTATCTTTATTAATATCAACTATTTTTTAAATAATAATTGAATCTTTTTTATTCCGAATCGTATCTGACTCAATATTTTTTATTTTGAATTAATCCTCTATTTATACCGCCTTGTTGTTTATTTATGCAGAATATATCACTATTTATTTCCACTAGTTACTTATTTATTCTGACTTGTTTCGTAATGAATCGATGAGTTCATTATTAATTCCAATTGATGCAAACTATATATTTATTTATTTATTTACTTAAATCTCCTAATTTATTCCGAAAAAAATTACTTATTCATCCCGATACAATAATTTATTATTCCAACTAAATCCTCTAAATTTATTCCCACTCATTCTGTATTTATTCGTACTTATTCCACCTTATTAATTCCTATTTGTTTCATATTTATTTCTAAGCATAATATTTGTTTATTTTAAGATCCATCTTTAATACATTCCAAAATGTCCTTATGTATACTGAAATTTTTCTTATCTATTCTGAAACTTTATTCCGACACGTTCCTTATTTATTTAAACTAGATACCGTTCTGATTACCTGTATTTACGAGAGCGCCACTGAACTGTGGTCTTTAAGGATGGGTGCAGCTCAGTGGAGAAGGTGTATAGGGTTTGTTCTTGCTTAAAGACCCTTTTTGATGTTCTTTCTCAATGATTGATGGATGAATTCCTTTAATAAACAATCTGTATGGAAGATGTTTGAATAAATATGGGCAGCGCCTACACATATGAATTAAGTTCGACAAATTTGATGGTGATCTAAATTCAATTAATCTCATCAAGATCCTATCCATTGGTGAAGATTGATAGCACCGTCTCACCATTGTATACGAGCGTGACGAGAGCTGCTCATCGTAAGATGAGATGAACGAATCCTCAACAAGCTCAGATGAACGACTTACCAATGTGTCTCTACCATTCTCTTGAATTGTTTTTCTAAAAGAAGAGGCTGCTCCCCCCTGCGGGATGGGGTTTAGAATAGTCCCGCAGTAACCCCTGCTTGTCGTAAGAGGCGACTAAAAGGGGAGGCATCTGTGCAGGATGTACCTCATGCAGGAAAACCCTATCCTACATCTTTCATATCAATTTCTTTTTTTTCCTTTTTTCCTTCTCTTTCTTTTTGCCCTCTTCCGCCTTCTCTTTCCATACTTCTTCCTTCTTTCTTCCCTTCCCTGCCGTTAAATCCTGCACAAAGACCTTTGGCTCCTCTGTTGACGACCTTGGCATCTAACACGGCTCTCCTTTGGTTAATATTGGAGCTCCTGAGTGAAAGTGCGCCGGTTGTAATAGCTTGGTAGAAGGGCCTTAGGGTTGACAACCGGGTACCCTACCTTGAGAAAAGACCGGTTGCGTTCATGATGGTTCCGGACGTAAAATTAGCGCTTTCCTGCATACACTTGCTGCGGTGACCTCTCTTCCGGCGATGCTCCATATGAAGGTTGTCATGTCTAGCGTAGTATGGAGCCTCTCGTCGGAAGAGTTAACAGGGCCCTATCTGGTAGAACCAACTGGGATCAACCTGGGTCTACGATCCGAGTACTTTTGCAGGTTGTCCTCCAACTCATGATTGAGTCCACTGTCACAGCTGACACCTTACTGTCCGCTGGCACCGTACTGCCAAGTTCTTCTGGCATCTTACTGCCCGGCCCCTCACAGGGCCGTATTAATGATAAGAGGCGGAAACGGGTAAGGCCGTCCAGCCGTGTTTTGATAAAAAGCCAGGAAGTGGTGAGGCCCCAGCCCCGCTTCCTGGTGATGTCTCGAGTAGATGAAAGTGAAGATCTGAAACGTGTCAGCCCATTTATCCTCGAAAGAGTGATAAATGGAGCAGCAAAATCTGTGGTATTAATAAGGAAACTGCGTGATGGCACCATTATGATTAAGACTATGACCGACACACAATCCTCAAATATTATGAATATCTCCGAAATACCGTTGAGTAATACGACTAATATACAGGTGAAGGTGGAGCCCCAAAGGTTCCTCAATGTTTGCAAAGGAGTGGTCACTTGTTATGACCTTGACTGCGTAAGCATTGAGGATATCTGTGAGGAGCTTTCCCCTCAGCATTTCAATTAGGTCTACCGTATCATTACCAAAAATAACGGACAAGAGAAAAAGACGGATACATACATCCTCACCTTTGCGACTCCCATCCTCCCAAAGGAGGTTCGAACGGGCTTCCATGTGCTCAGAGTCAGGCCATACGTTCCCAATCCTCGGCATGCTTTCAGTGCCAGGAATTTGGGCATACGAAGCTGAGATGCCGTGGAAGGCCAACCTGTGCAGATTGCGGACAGGAGGCTCATGATACACCGTGTGAGTCTCCTAAGTTCTGCGTCAACTGCAAGGGTACGCATTCTGCTTGGTCTCGGACCTGTCCGAAATGGAAGGTGGAGAAAAAAGTCTTGGAGATCCAATGTGAAAAGAAGATCCCTTATGCCCAGGCCCGCAAGGAATATGTATCCAGTCAAGCTCCGGTATTTCAGACATCTTATAGCCAGATTTAAGCCAGAACATAAATTGCCCCAACTGACCATTGCGCAGTTAATATTGCCAATACGCCTACACGACCTGTGCCACTCGTCTCTACTCGAGACACTAAAAGGCAACCAGCACCATCTATGGTGGTACCAAAAATAGTACAAGGGGCGACACCCCCGTCGAAGTCGCCTCCACCACCTATACCCCCGAGGAGGCCTCCTTGGGGAACACCCCCGAGCCCTCCTAGGGGAACACCTCCGAACCCTCCTCGTGACCCCCTCCGAGTCCTCCTCGAGGAACCCCGCCGAGCCCCAATCGAGGAACACCCCCGAGTCCTCTTCGGGATCCTAAACCATCTACGACCGTTGTCGAGCCGCTCAACCCCGCGCAGGAACTCCAGAGGTCGGGATGAGTGGTGGTACAGGCGAGGTCGCAAAGGCGAGTCCCACTGGTACCTTGGGGAAGGACCAGCGAGGGACCGCCGAAAAAATAACTCTAAAAAAAGCGTCGAAGGCTTTAACAAAGCCTTCGCGTAAGGATCCCCCGTCCCAGTCTCTGCAGGACAAACCAAAGCCTCTCCTGAAGCGGGAGGTCCAAGAGAGATTGGGAAAAGCAAGAGGACCTAAAAAAGTTCTCAATAAATTTTTATTTTTAAAGGATAGTGTTATGGATTGTGAGGATATTTAATTAAATTATATATTAATAAATAATGTCGCTACTACAATGGAATTGTAGGGGTTTCTATGCTCGTGCAGAGGAAATTAAACTAATAATTTCTTCCCTGCATCCTCCCATCTTGTGTTTGCAGGAAACCCACTTCCGCCCAACTGACAACCCGAAGCTTCGTGGGTACGATGTATATCGTACCGACAAGCCACTCTTTGATTGGGCTAGCGGAGGTGTAGCTATATTTGCACGTAGCAACATATATCATAAGTTTATAAATATTGTCTCTGATCTCCAAGTGATTGCTATCAGAGGCTCCCTTCCTATGGAGGTAACCGTATGATGTATTTACCTCCCACCAGGTGAACGGGTTTCCAAGAGGACACTAGAGGCCCTCTTTATACAACTTCCCGCCCCCTATATCATCTTGCGGGACTTTAACGCGCATAACCTGGTGTGGGGGTCTAATTTTACAAACACCCGCGGGAGGATGGTAGAGGATATCCTTGTCTCGGGAAACCTGGTGTTAATGAACACCGGGACCCAGACACACTTCTCCACCTTTAATGGTGTATCCTCTGCCATCGACTTAGCCCTATGTAGCCCCGGGATTGCTGCTCACTTCCTTTGGGAGGTTCACTCGGACCTATGTGGCAGCGATCACTTTCCCATTCTGCTTTCACAAATTCAAGATCCTCCCAGTACAGCAAGGTTCCCCCAATTTGTTCTTAAACGTGCTAACTGGGATAAATTCCGCAAGCTCGCCGTATTCGACGAACCCCATTCTCCTGACGTCGATGTTAAGGCTGGGCAATTTACTTCGACGGTCATAGCGGCGGCGAGGGCATCCATCCCTAAATCCTCGCCAAACCCGCGCAACCGTCCTGTTCCCTGGTGGAACGAGGAGTGCCGGCTGGCTATTTCTAACCGTCGAAGAGCCCTACGTCTCTTTCATCGACGTCCTACTTCGGAGAATCTGGAGTCATTCCGGATTCTACGTGCTAGAGCTCGCC
>JBCFYV010003221.1:0-30917 GCA_039000515.1 Timema cristinae
AGATAGAATGCTGGAGAAAGAGAGCGTTTAGAGGGGAGTATATTAAAGAAATGTGAAAAAAATTTGGGGTGTTTAGAGTAGTGGGGGAAGAGATTGTGTGAAAGAGAGAGAAAGAGAAGATTGTGTGTGTTGTGCATGCGTGTGTGCATTGTATGTGTGGGTCAAATGGGGAAGAGAATGTGAAAATATATATACGGACATAAAAATTACATACTCTGAAATATCATTTCAAAATTAATATCAACTTATTGAATTTGAAAAAAGTAAACCCCCCCCTTCGGGGCTATTTTGGCAAAGCCCCTTTTGGGTTTTTAGCTCAACTGCTGGGGACGGGGAAAATCGATGTTCAAACTTGGTCGGGTGAACGGGGGGGGTTTTTTTCCTAAATAGTTTTCCACTCCCCCCATGCAAATAGGGGTTCACGCCCCTTTTAAATTTTTGCCCTTTCCCAAAATTTTCCAAATCCTTTAAAACGAAAATTAGTACTTAAAGCATAAAACCCCGGGAACGGGTAGTAAACGGGTGCAAAATATATAAAATGTAAAAGATGATGGGGTAAAAAAAACCATCTTTTTTAAAATAACATTTCCTCAAAATTTAAATTTGGAAAAATAAAAACAAGCTTAACTTATTTTTTTTGGGGTATTGTGTTACCTTTTTCAAAAATGAACAAAAAAACACATTTTTTGAAAAAAATTTAACATAAAAACCCCAAAAAAGAAAAAAATGAACACCAAAACTCATACAAAAAAATAGTTAAAAGGGATATTTTTAACTTTTTCAGTATCATTTTAAAAATCGTTTTTAAGCTTAAAACTTTTAAAACCAAAACATTTTTAAAACATAATTTTATAAACGCGAAAAAACAAAACGTAAACAATTTTTTTAAATAAATTTAAACAAATTGACCTTTAATTTTTAAAATTTAAATGCCAAAAATTAAAGGTTCAAATGTGCATTAACGTTAACATTCCAAAAAAAAATTAATTTTTCCCCTTTTTGGGGGCCAAAAAAATTTTTAATGTGTTTTTAAACCCAAAATTCCAAAAAGAAAAAATTTGAATGTTTTGGACCAACAAATAAAAAATTTAAAAAAAAAATTTTTTAAAACCCAAAAGAGTTTATTTTTATTTAAAGTTTTCCCGGGCCATGAAATCGAATAACGGTATCCATATGATTAAACAAAAATAAAAAAAACTGAAAATTTTTTTTGGTGAAAATCGACCCTTTTGGGGAAAAAACTTTTTTTTCCCGGGAACATCCTGGACTCTAAACCGTTAAAATGAGGGGTTTCCCTTTGGGTCAAAATTTTTTGTTCGGGAAAATTTCCCTTTTCCCAAAAATTTAATATTATTCTTTTTTATTTCCAATCTATTTCCCACTTAAAACCTTTTTTGGGAACAGTATTTTTTGTCCTATTTTCCCGGGATAGGAAAGGGTTTCCCCTAAACCCTTTTTTGGGAATGTTTTACCGGGAAATAAAAGGAAGGCTGGAAACGGGTTTGCACATATCTTTTGTTTTTAAATTTTTTTAAATTTAAAAATGTTTTAAGATCCCTACAGCAAACCATTTTTCCTCAACCCCCACAAACAAATTTTAAACAATAAAAAAAAAAATAAGCCCCCATTTTTTTTCCTTCACCCCACATTTAAACCCAAACTTTTGTTTACCAAACAAACATTAGAATTTTTTTTTTTTTCCCCCCCCATCCCCCCTGCATAAATTTAAAGTTTGCATTAGGCTGATGTGTTTCTTAACTGTTTTAATTTTTTCAAGTTTTTCTGGGTAAAAAAAACTAATTTATTTATTTTTTAATCAATCATTTTCAAGCTTCATCTTAACCTTTTTTTTGGGTCAAAACACATACCAAAACCAGACATATAAAGGGGAAAAAAGAAAAAATAAAACCATCTTTTTTGTATAAACGGGGGGCCCGGCCCTTAAAACCTTTGGGTCCAGGTTTCTATTCAAAGCCCCCCCCTCCCCCGGAATAGTAGAGTGCAATTTGACCTTGGGGGGGAAAATTGCACACTATGGGGGGGGGGACCTTCTTTTTTAGGGGGGGGCCGGGGGCCAAAGGGGGAATTTTGACCTGGGGTTCCGGGTAGTATTTTGTCTGTAGAGTGATGGTACAGTTTCCCCTTGTATCCCTTTTTGGAAGAGGAATGAATAAAAACTTAAAATGGAATAAATGAATAATGAATCCCTTAAAATTTACTGGCTGGGAGATAATGGGGCCCCCCTTCATATTCATGTTTTTTCCAAAATATTTTATAGAATAAAAAGAAAGAACAAAAAGTTTTTTTTGTTAAAACAATGTTGGGGAAAAAGGGTTTGGGGGGGTCTGGCCGGGCCCCCGTGACCTCTAAGGGTGGGTTGCCCTTTTTTCAAAAACAAAAAATTATTTCTTAATTTTGAATTTTAAAAATTTTCTTATAGCATCCATACTTGTTTATGGGGGCATTTTTTTTTTTGGTCATTTTATTTTTTCCCCTTTTCAACTGACCTTAAATAACTAGTTTATATCTAACCAAAGGGGCAAAATTCTTTTTTGGGGTTTAACAAAGAGATTATAGAAAAAAAAAATTTTTTGGTTTCTGGGTTTTAAAATTTTTAAGTGTGGAGTAGACTCATAAAAACATAAAAAATTAAAACAGAAAATTCCCCTTTCAAAAATTGTAAAGCAAAAAAATTTAAAAAGTTTAAATAAACTAGAAAAACTCAAGACACTACTAAACAGTTCCCAAAACCCCATTTTACACAATAGTATTTCATATCTGTAACATTGTTTTTTAGTTATTTTAGTATCAATCTTCCCTTTGGATTCTTTTTTAAAAATCTTTTTTTCCCACTTAAAGGGAAAAAAAAACACTTTTATTTCTCTATTTTGGTTGAATATAATTTATTTTTTATTTTTGGATTTATTTTTTTTCCGGATTTTTAAAAATAAACCTTGGCCTTTTTGTCTTATTTTGGGCAAATTGGGGGGGGGTGTAAATTTTCTTTTTTTTTTTCAGGGTGTGTTTGGGGGGGGGCACAATTTAAAATGGGGGGGCCTAGTTAAATTTTAAATAAAAATTATTTTTTTTTAAATTACAAAAAAAAAATTGCCAGTAACATTTTTTAAATTTCCCTTTTTAAACCCCACACATACTTTTCATATTTTTTAGGTTTTAATTTTGGGAGGCCCAAATCCATCTTTTAAAATCAAAAAAAAACCAATGGTGGTGAGTTATTTTTTTAATTTAAAAATATTTTTCCATTAAATTTATGACAAAATTGGGGTTGAAAAATATGGGCCTAAAATTATTTTTTTTTAAAGGTTCAATTATATCCTCATTTTGAAAAACTTTTTGTGGTTGAATGTTCCAAGGGGGATGTAGAGCCATAAAAGCAAAAGGGGGGGTTTGGCTTCAAACTTTGGAACAAAGGGAAAAAAGGGAAATTTTGCTTAATTTAACATAAAAACCTTATAAAATAAACCTTTAAATATAAACCCTTAAAAAACAAAAATGTTTTTATAAAACTTTTTAAATAAAAAACGTTTGGAAAGTTTAAAATAAAAAAGGGGGTTAGCAAAAAATTATATTTTGAGAGGAATTAAAAAAAACAAAAAAGATAAGAATAAAATTACTTTAAAATTTAAACCCTTTTAAACATCAAATTTTTTCTTTTTTTGTTTTTAACCACTTCTTTCATAACAATCATTTATTCTTTATTTTGATCTTGTTTTTAAAATAATAAAAACCCATAGGCTGAGTAAAGGCTTTCCGGGAAATTGAAACATCCGTTGATTTACATTAAAATTCTTAAAAATTAATTTTTGTCTTCGATAGTTAGCACAAACAGGATTTTTAAAGAAAACTATTTGATTCGAATAACAATTCTTCAAACTTTAAAATTTCCCTTTAAAACAACCCTTTTAAAATTTTTGGGAAAAATAAAGTCACCTTTTAAAATTTTCTTAAACTTTTCTTTTTAAATTTTTATGTTTCATGTTGTTTTTAAAATTACGGGTTAAATTATTTTTTTTACAAAAGGGAAAAGGTTTTACATAAATAACCAAATTTCAACAAATTTTAACCTTTCCCAATTTTAAAATCCCAAAATTTTCCAAAAATTGTCACTGTTTCATTTTTTAAACTTTAAAACAGAACATGCCCTTTTCCTTTTGGCCCAACAATTAATTTTTTAAAAAAACTTTTAAAAATAGTCTATTTAAATTATTCAACTAAAAAGTTCAAAAAAATGTTTGGCATTTTTCAATTAACCAAAAAAGTATTTTTTTTAAAGCCATAATTCTTAAATTAAACCCTTTTAAATTCTTTTCTAAAAAAACCCCAAAATTTTGGTAGTGCCCAAATTACTATATTAATAACTCTTATTATAGTAAATTTTTGAAATTTTCCCCCTTTTTTTTTTGGGGCTTAACACTAACCTAAATCTGCTCCCAAAATTAAATTTTTTTTTGCACAGTTTAAAATTTTTTTCCTTGTTGTTTTGCTAATTAATTTCAGAACTTTACAAATTTAAAATCTCAATGATAAAATTTTTTAGAAATTTTTATTTTTAAGGTTTTTTGTTGGGTTATTGTATTTTTTTTAATTTGAAAAAATTTTCTTAAATTTTATTTTTATTTTTTTGGTTTAATTGACCAAAGAAGTAAACCGAAAATCTAATTGCGGGTTCCATCCAAGTACTTTCCTTACATTAAAAAAAAAAAACTCCCTTTAGAAAAAACAAGCAGGTGGCTGGCTGCTGCACCATGATAGTTGGAACCTCCCATTACTGCTGGGTTTCATGTAGTACCTACAAAGCTTTAAATTTTTTATGTGTCCCTACACATCCTTTATGGTCCCGAACTTTCATTTTGTGATTTAAATTTCCCAATTCTACAATTTAAAATGTAGCTTTTTTGTTTTAAAAAACAGCTTCTGCGGGTCAAGCTGTGAAGGTGTTAAAATAGGCAAACCTGAAAAAAAATGTCATGTTAAAGGGTTTGGAAACTGGCAGGGAAATTCCCAAATAATTTTATTAAATTAAACAGGAAATTTTAATTTTAAAAGAGCTATCAAAATGTTAATGATAAGTAATGCAAATTTTGTTTTAAAAAAACTTTAAGATCACTCTCTATTTGAAGCTATCAAAATAATTTTAATCGGGTATTCCGCAACATAGAAATTTTAAATGGTTTTTGTTTTTTGAAATTTGCCCTACAAATTTGGCTACATTAGATGGAATTAAAAAAGATATTTACACCTCAACCGAATTCACCTACTAAAAAGAAGGTAGGTAATATAATTTTCACTATTTTTTCATACCCCAAAATATTTTCTTTTCTTAAGGTAGGGGGGTTTTTTAAAATTCATCGACGTTGACATATTAACCGGGTTGCCCTTTCTCAACACTTTTCCCTATTACGGGCCAACTCCCACTCCCTGTATGCACTTGACATAAAGGTTTCTATTTTATTTATTGTTTTTTCAAATCAAAAAGTTAGTGATCATTTTAATGTTTTGCTAGTGTTTCAAATTTCCCCCCAATTTTTTGTGAGCTGTAATTTTTATGTAAAGTGGATGGTGAAAAGTAATATTGTGACAATATTGGGTTTGATAGCTTCTAAACCCCAAAACAAACCCCCTCCTTCTGGCAACAGCTATCACTTCCCACTGTGACATGTTTACAATAATTTTCTATTAATATTTTATTGGTCCTCCAGGCCCACAGTGTGTTTATTTCAGCTCATTCTGTTCACTTTGTGAGAATGTCACTTTCTAATAGAGAGCGAAAAATTGATCAAATATCTCAAAGTCTTAAAATAAATTGGAAGAGTAATTTTGTTGTTGCTTTTGTTGAAATAAAATCCAAACCTAAACTTATGATTCACAAGCAAACTACTGTGATTACAAAATAATAATATTTGAAATGACACTATAAAAATCATAATAATAGTTATATAAATTAAACAGGATTTTGTGTCAAAACAAACTAGACTGATTAAAAAGAGGACTTAAATTTTTACAAAATGTGTTCAAATTTAATTGCTTCATAATGTGAATGTGTATTTAAATAGTTTAGATAATACTGCTTCGAGGATTTTGCTAACCCACATAAACATCTGGGAAAATCTAAGCTTTAAAATATTCTAGTTGCACATTTAATGATTTTAAATTATATAGCATCAAATAGATATTAATAACTTAAATACCCAGATCATTGGGGACACATACTATATGGCAATCTTTATTGGTATAGTTTGCTGACAACATAGAGGTTGCTATTAGAATCTTGACCAGGTGTACTGAGGGTAGATTTTTCTAAATGCCTTCCCATTTTCCTTCCATCCAAATGTGGGTAAATTTCCTCTAAAGTTCTACCATCATCCTCTACCATTAGAGTAATTATATGCTTACAACATGGATAGGTAGAAAGACGTGGTGGAAAAAAAAAAGATAAAACTAAGCAAACAAGGTTTAATAGGCTATGACCAAAATATGCCTCAGGTTTGTGAATCTGGCCCTTTGATTAATTTTAGTTTGAGACTACTGCCTGATTTTTAAACTTATAGTAACTGAAGCTCTCTCCCCTAATATTCATTCTCAGGTACAATACTTAAAATAAATCCGGGTTTGCATGTCACAACATTAAAGACATTAATTATTGTTAGAACTCATTCTCTAGCTCTCTTTTTTTTCCTCTAAAAATAATTCTTATTAAATCTTCCTTGATAATAATCTTAAGGTATCTTGCTATACCAACACTCAAATATCTCCAAAAAGTTTTTTTCTGTAAAAAAAATTTATTATTTGCCATAACTAAATCAATGGAGTAAATAACACTTTCTTAATTTAGTTTTTTAATATACTTATGAAAAGCTTATTTTATTTACAGTCAAAAGCAAATACAAATTTAATTTGACATAAAATAATCATAGTCATAAACAGTAGCATCAAAAAACTGCATAGTGCACATTTAATTGTAAGTGTAACTGAGTTTTCACAGAAACTAGAAGTATTGGGAACTTGGTCCTACTACTATATTTTCTTACTCTTTACTTCTCTAACACATATAAAGCAGCACCATTATCCTGTGAAAGGCTTATCTTGTGCAGAAACGTTGAAGCATCTACTCAACTTGCTCAGGACCATTTATATATTTGATAAAATGTGTTTTACAAGCCTGGTAGTCTCTTAGCTATAGTGGAATGATCAATTGGAGTCCAAACTTACTATAAACTAGTTGCATTTTGACAGGTTTTCTTCGACTTAATGTAGGTTTGTTGAGAACATAAACTAAACGTTCATTCAACACAATATCATCCCCTAAGCATTCCTGTGCCTTTGTGACAGTTTTTTTTCATGCCATTTTAATCATTTGTATCAATACCACCTTTTGTTTTACTATAGTATGCTTTTTTATCTGTATCCTGTAGATCAACATTGTATTATATTATGTTTATATGAGCAGTGTGTTTTTCTTTGGCTTCTTTTTAATGATGATGTAGGAACTTTTAACAGGAAACTTTTTTGAAAAAGGCCCAGTAAACCCAAATTTCAATTATCAATAATATGGCACAATTCCTTTTACAGCTTGTATCTATTAATGAATGTTATTTCTGTTCAGCTGTATAATTCCCACATCTTAAACTACAGATTCATGTAAAGACTTTCTTCCAGCTCCACCAAAGTGTAAAACTGATTGGTTTAATCCACTTGCTATTGGATTTTATAACATCACTTTTGTCTCACTGATCTTTGGAATGTTTTTTTGTTTCCTAACATGTACTCCCTACAACATTACAGAAAAAACATGATAATCAATTACCATTCTAACGAGAAAATCATATTTTCTTGACTTCTTTTAAAAACTTTTGTGTGAGTTCCTACCCTAAGCGACATAAACATCTCATGTATGCACGTCTCAAATATTGTACATAGACACTACATAATTTAGATAAGTAAACACTTACCTCAACTCTGTTAATTTTTATCATTCTTTTTTCTGTTTTTTTTACCATTGAATATCAAAATTTACAAAGCACAGTATACATATTACAATTCATAACTTCTTTCATATTTAAATATCTCAATGATTGACTTTAGACTAAAAGTGTAAAATATAAAAACAGTTGTCACCATTCACTCCCATCAATATTAGAGAACTAATAAAAGCAAATAATTCATGAATATCAATTTCATTAATCCAGTGTTTTCATTATTTAACTTACCAATTATTATTTATTATTAGTACCTGCTTTGGTGTCCACATGGTCTAAGGTGTTACTTTCACAGTACCCTAGACTGCCGATGATGGGGAGTTTGAGGTTCGAATCTTGGTTTGGTGCACTGAGGGTGGGTTTTCTAAAATGATTTTCCACTCACCCTCCATGCAAATGCAAGTACACTTTATATATATATATAACCTTCATCCTTAAAACCATTAGCATATCCAGTACATAAGTGTATAACCCAAACAGGTAATAAGATATTGTGCTAAAATAATATGTATGTGTTCTTAAAACACTTTTACTAAGCTTCCTTGATCACATTTATCTTGTCTGCTACAATCATGCATAAAGTTTGCTGAATTTTTTATTTTACTCCTCCTTCGCACTAGGGTTTTTGAAGAAAATTCTCTTACACTTTTAGCCAAAATGTTAATATAGCTGTTATGTATTTTCTTTAATAATGAGGTTTACCTCTGGAGAGATTTAAAATTACATCTAGATTTGAAGGAAAGATATAACTGGTGGATAGGTCCTTATTGTTCTGAAATGCTCTTCGACCAACAAGATTAGTGCATAACTGGTAAAGAGAGAAAGAGGGATAATTATTGGGAGGAAGGCAAGTCAGAGTGAATAATATATTTTACCTGAAAATGCTTACTTGTTTTTCGTTTGGTTTGAAGTCTGTTTGCCATCTCACATTAGTAAAATAAATTTTCTGTTTTTTTACTTTCTTATATACAGAAAGTAGTGTGATAGTAAACATTTTGCCCTCGAGATCATGATGGATCTTGACGTTTTATGTGAACCCGAATTAAAAAAATTAGTTTCACATTTCTGTGCATTCTTAACGATAGGTGTAAATAAATTGAGACCAATTTATCAAATATATGTTTCAGCTTGCATACAAATATATCTACATACATAAAATGCTCATTGCCCTATTTTACCAGCCTTTGAACCTGGAAACTTTAAACATTTTGGGGAATATTCCTTTTAGGCCCTAGGCAATAGATATGACAGTATTTTCTGAAATTCGACATCTAAGAGGTGAAAAAGGGGGGTTTAAAAATTTTTTTAAAAATTCATTAAAAAAAAATCCCCCTTTTTAACCAGGGGAAACATTAAAAACTTTGAAATTTAAAAAGGCTTTTTTTTGGGTTGAAAGTTTTTTTAGGGTTTTAAAATTTTAAAAATTCCCCAAAGGGGTCAAAAGGGGGTTTGGGAAAATATAATGCCCTTTTTCAAACTAAATAAAATTTAATATCTGGGAGTTTTCGGGCCCAACAAAAAATAAAAAAAATTTGGAAAATTTTGATAGGGGGGCCACTCAAAAAAAAAGGGGCCCCAAAATTTTCTGTTTTTGGAGAAAAGGGGGGTGGGGGGTTTCAAAACTTCCTAAACTAAAATAAACTACAAATTTATCACTGGGGTAAAGGGCCCGGGTAGCCAGCCAATAATAAATTTGGGGGGGGGGGGGGCACATCCTCCAAATCGCCAGAGGGTAAAAAAAAATTTTTAAATTCTAAACAGTTTCTAGAAGTTTATCTGAAGGTTTTTTTATGTCAACATAACCCCCTAATTTGCCGGGGGCCCTTAAAAAAAATCCATTTTAAAAAAAACAACTCTGAACCCTCTTTAAAGTTTTTTTTATGCTAAAAAAGCCTAACTGCCGGAAGAAAAGGAAAAATCTCAAATTCAAAAAAACCTTCCAGAAAAAGCCCCCTAAAGTGTTTTTATAGTAACATAGCCCCCTTTAACGGGGCCAAAGGCAAGGAAAAAATTCTAAATATTAAAAAAAACCTCTAGAAAAATATCTAAAGGGTGTTTTTTAAATGGAAACCCACGGGCCCCCCCAGATTTGTACTTGTGGCCCTTTAATTTTTGGGAATTAAACTGTTTAAAACCTATAAAAAAAAAAAGCTATAAATAAAATATTTTGTTCATAATTTTTTTTGGGGGGGGTTGAACCCCCCAAACCCCCCCCTGAAAATACGGGCCCTTGGGCTGTGGTTTGGAAAATTTTAAACGTGTCAGGCAATAAAAAAACTACTTCATAAAATTATAAAAGTCTTAACATTTTTAACTTTTATGTTAACCCGGGAAATAGGGGAAAGGGGGCTATAAACAAGAAAAAAAAATTTGAGGTGTGGTTTGAAAAAATTTTAAAAATGTCAGTCAAGGGAGATAGACAATCCCCAGATAACTGTACCAAATAAGGGCTTAAAATTTGAAATTACTTTAATTGTAGCTAGAAAAAAAAAGGGGGAAGGGATTAAATATTCCCAAAAATAAAAGACAAACTTTAAAATTTCCATTTGGGAAAATTATTAAATTTTTTATTATTATTATTTTTTATTTTTTAAATTTGCACCGCGTCTTACTACCCTTCAGGTTATACGCACTTAAAGCTAATGTGTAAAAGGTAGGGTGATTTGAGATGAAAAGAAGGACCCACAGTTTAACGGGAATCCGAACCACGGTGGAGGCCTGGAATTCCCCCCCATTCCAAGATGTCTTGTCAAGGTGAAGGAAGGGTTTGGTAATCAGATAAATCTGGCCGGGACTGAGGGTTGGGAAACCCCGGCTGCCAGCCCCAGAAGTCTGACAAAAATTAACCCCCAAACCGCCCAAAAAGGGCCCCCCATTGTGGGGAAAAAACCTGTTAAATTTGGCAAAACAGGTTTTAAATTACCCCCTCAAGATAGCCAAATCTTAAAATTTTAAATTTTTTAAATGGGAATTTAAATGGCTCAACATTTACAAAACTAAAACACTTTAACTACTTCCCGTATGTGGTAGAAAAAAAAGAAATTCACTAAGCAGGTATAAAAGGGGCCCAAAAACCCCAAATAAAAAAAAAAATAAAAACTTTTTTAAATTTTAAAAATTTTTTAAAAGGAATTCCCCCGGGGGAAAACGAGAAAGGGGGAATAGCCGAATAAAAAACCTTTTTTAAATTTAGGTACAGAAAAAAATCCAAATAACCAAATTAATCTTAAGGAAAATTTTAAAACTTCTCAAAAGTGAATAGGGAAAAAAAAGGGAATTTAGGGGGTTTTAAAAATTTACAAAACTATTAAGAAAACCCAAATATGTCTCAATGTGGTAGAAAACTGATATTCCCGCAGGTTTTGGGAAAAATACCCACTCCAAATAATTAAAAAAAGTCTGAAAAAATTTTTTAAAAGGGACCTCTAAAAAAAATAGGGGGAAAAGGGGCATAAAAAAACTTTTAAAAATGGGTTTAAAAAATTGAGAAGGGAGATAGAAGTACAAACTCCCCGATAAATTTTAAAAAAAATCTTAACAATTTTAATCCATAAGTGGGGTTTTGAGAAAAAAGTAAAAGCGTGAAAGGGGGTAAAAAATTTTTCCCAAAACTTTTTTTAAACTACACTTCTCACAGTATTAGACAAAATTTTTTCCCTTTTTCAAGGCGGGTATAAAGGGGCAACCACAAAACTTTTATAAAGTTCTTAATTCTTTTTTAAATTTTTAAAATTTAAAGGGCCAGAAAATTTTGGGGGAGGGGTAGAAATTCCCTTTAAAATTTCCAAAGCTAAAAATAAAAAAAAAATTTTTTAGGAGGGTAGAAAAAAATTTAAAATTCTGCACGGTATGTTAATTTTGACCTTCCCATTTTTATTTTAAATTACATCCGAAAATTATGAAATTTCATTATTATTGATTTGGTTAAGTTGAAATTTGGTGGGCAATTAAATATACCATATAACAAAAACCCAAATAAGTTTTAAAAATTTTTCCAAATTTGGGGGAAATGTGGGAACGGGAAAGAGAGGGGGGATTTTTTTTAAACAGTTTTTCCAAAAGTTTTTAACAAACCAAAAATAATCAATTAACAAAGATAAATTCAAAATGGGGAATTGTGTGTGGTCCCCCTTTTTAAAGAAAAAAAAAAATCTTTTTTTATTTTTTCCCTTTTTCACAAATCATCAATTAAATATTTGCCCTTGTAGTTTAAAAGCTTTCCCCCTTTTTAAAATTTTTTAAAGGTATAGAAAGTTTTTGGAAATCGTCAAAAAAGCCCAACGGAGAGTTGATTAATGTCGATGTTTAAAATGGAACCCCCCCCTCAAATCCAAAAAAAGGGGTTTTTTTAAATTTTTTCCGTCCCGTCTCTCTGTCCCTTTTCGGGCTAGGGGCCTAAACTATTTTACCGTGGGGCCTAAGATTTGGTATCTATTTTTCCCCCCCAAGGAATTTTTGGGGAATTGGATTTCAAAACCCTAAAATTAAGGGATTTTAACAAAAGGGCCAAAAAGAAAAAAAAATTTGTTTTTCTAAAAAAAATGGGCTCAAAAAACAATTTTGTTTAAACTAATCCTTTCAAAACATTTAAAATATTCAAAAAGAAAAGGGCTACCCCTCAAAATTTCAGCAAAATGATTTCAATGGTTCGGGTCTGTTTCCGTAAATTCGATTTTTTAAAAATCATATCCCCGGGAAACTATTTGAGATATGAAAAAAAATTAAAACATTGCAAATATGAGGTCTCTTTTTAATTTCAAATCTTTTATATGAAAAAAATTTTTTTATAAAACCATTATCTTTCAAGCTATATGCAAATACTTTTTTAAATATAAATATACAAAAATATAAATATAAATATATATATATAAATATAAATATATATATATAAATATAAAAAATAAAATAAAAAATAAAACAAAATATAAAAAAATATATATACAATTTTAAAAAAATATATAAAATAAAAATATATTTTTTATATATGTAAAATTTGGAAAATATAAATAATATATATTTAAAAAATATGGGGTGTGTGTAAAAATTTAAATTTTTGAACCCCCAAAAAGGGAAAGTATTGCCCAAACCTAAAAAAAAATCTTTTTAAACCCAAAAATTTGATGGAAAGTCCCAAAATCCTTTCCCTCCAACCCCCCCGGGGAAACCCTAAAAAGTTTTTTTTTGTTTAAAGCCGGGCTGTTTGTGTGTTTGTTTTTAACCCCAAAATTTAAGGGGTAGTTTAATTAAGGGGGAAAAGAGAAAAAAAAACGATTTTTCCCCCAAAATTGACTGTAAAAAGATTTTGATTAAAAATTTGTATCTAGGGTTTAAAAAAATTTAAAATTATAAAAAAAAATGGCTATTTTTTAATTTTTCCCCTGAAAATTACTTTTAGGGGGACTTTAAGAAGCAACATTTTTTCCCTATTTTCCACAAAACCCATTGAAAATTAAAAAAAATAACTTTTTCATTGCAAAAATTGTAACAAATAAATTAAAAAAAACAATATAAATTTTAAAATTTTATTACATAAAGCCACATGACTGACTCCCCCTCCCCTGACATTTAATTTTTTACCCCTTCCAGATTTAGAAAAAGAAACTTGAAATTTGGCAAACATAAAGCTTTTAGTTTTTTTAAAACCCAAAGGGGAAATTTCAAAAAGTTAAAAATTTTAATTTAAAAACCTGAAAAAATTCAAAAATGTTGGGGTAACCCCCAAAGTCAGTGCAGGGCCTTTATTGGAGACTCTTGTGGCTAAATGGCAAGACCTACAAAAAACCGTCTGAAATTACATTTTGTTTAAAATACACCTTTTTCAAAGAAAACCTACTGGGGGGTTTGGGGACATAGCCCCCAAAAAAGCAAAAAAAAAACCCCCAAAATTTCTGAGAAAAAATTGGGGAAAAAAATAAAAAATTTAAAAAAAATTCTGTGAGGTTTAGTTGTAAAAGAGATTTCTAAACCCATGTTTTTAAAAAATAAATAATTCTCCTAATTGCCATAGCGAAGTTAAAAAATAAAATCTCCCCATAAAAATTTATGTTATTTTTTCTTTAAACCCCCCTTAAAAGGGGAAAGTTTGCACAAAACCCTGAAACTATCAAAATTTTATTTCAGAAATCTATAATCAATATTTACATTTTTTTTTTTTGGGCAAAATTTAAAAAAAGGGAATTTAAAATAGCAATGCCATGGCCCTTTAAAAAGGGCAACCCCCCTAATAAAATGTTAAAATTTTTTTAAATGAAAGTCAAAATTTTTAAAACGAAGTGTTGACCCTTGTGGACCCAGAAAACGATCTTTTTTATTGGTTTTCCAAAAAAAATAAAAAATGAGGACCCCTTAATTCTTTTTAAATAAAATTAAAAAAAATTTAAAACCCCGGTCCAAAAAATGTTTTCATATGTATTTTGCAATTTATGCTTGGGTTTGCTAGTGTATATTATTTCGTTTGACATATATTACAAGTTTTGAGTAAATATGTCCATTTTTAAACAATAGAGCGAGAAAGCCTGTGCAGAGTTCCTTACCATTTATTTCAATTTAGCATTTGTTATTTCTACTGAAACTTCCTTCATATTATGATGCACAGTCCCACTATGTCTGATTGATTGTTGCAAAATTTGCTGTATTAAGCAGGACTTGCTGTCCAGAGTTGTCCAGTATTCCTTGTTTTGAAGAGGAGCCATAAATTGTAAAACTATTTTTGAGCCATAGGTTTCTATTTTTATGAAGTCATCAAACATATGTTCATGACCAACATAACTGATGAAATTCCACACATAAGCAGATTTTGATTCACATAGATCAAAAGATCTTATGTCAAATCTAACTTTTTTTTTTAAGGGATGTACACCTTCCATCATGACAAACGCCCCTTCCACATCATTGTCTAGTGGCACATCACACTCTGGTGTATACACACTCCTAAACTTTTCATCCAGGTATTCCAATATTGGCTTGAGTTTATACAAACTCTTAGAACCACAATTTGCTTCATCATATGCCTCATTCTCATTAAAATGTAAAAATTTGAGAGTATGTTTGAATTTCCTTCAAGAAAATGGTTGCTGAAATATTTGGGGTTCTAATATTTTCCTCCTGGAAAAATAGCTCTTATTAGATTTTTGATGAAGACCTTGGAATAAAAAAGTATGACCGTATCATAAGAGTTTCATCATTGTTTGTATCACTCCACTGATACAATTTAGATTGTAATTTTTTACAAAGAGTATTTTCTATAAAAGTTGCTGGTCATAATGTTTGGTTTGTTGCTTCGCGACTTTATTCAAATTTAAATTAAAGGGTTTATCCCTGAAATTGTTATATTTCAGATTCAATAGGCAAATTATCACATTATTATTAGCAAAGAGTAGAAAACAACTGACACTTTTTTTATACTTTTACTTATATTATTAAGAAGACTCATTTCCACTGCATCTATGAATAAATTAACTGGTTCACAGGGCTCAGTTGACTCTCAACAAAATATGTCTACACGCTTGCCCTTATTTTCTTCAAGTGTCGAGTGTCACCCCTGAGATTGTCCAACTCCCAAAGCTTTGCAACCTGGGTTTCTACTTATCACTACATTGTTTCTACTCTACCAACCATAATTAATGGTCACCTTCCTCGAACCAACTACAAGTTGCTATACATCCCAATTCTTTATCTTACAAATAATACATTATAATAATACATATATAAACTTAAAAACTAGCTGAACAATCTTGATAATTTTACCTATCTAATATATACATAATTCGAAACATATTCTTATTGAATTATACATATTTAGCCTACTTTAATGTCTATATAAAACTGGCTACTTCCGGTTTCATTACCTATCATTTTAGCTATTACTTGTGTTATGAATAATTCAAAAAATTCCAGTGCATGATTCGGATTTTATAACTGAGCTTTTAGTCCTGATTCGCCATTAAAAGGAAAACATGATCATTCTGCCTTTGTTCAAGTTCTTGCTGAATGTTTGTATCGGCATTATCATCACTTTCATTCGTGTCACTGTCACCATAAAATTCATTTTCTAAAATATTACTAAACTCATTGTTATGTTATAAACTATACAGTTTATAATCACTAAGAAGTTTAGTGCATTTTCTAGATAATGCAATATTGTTTAGTAACAAGCGTTCAAAATTCAAATATTACAAAACAACATTGTTGTTAGAGAATATTGAGACACATTTATTGTAAAATGCCCAAATTAATAATAGCAAGAACTTAATTGTTATCTTTAGATACTATTTGTATTGGTCTCACATTTAATCTAATTTTTGTTGTCATGTTTTGTGGTGCACTATCTAAGACCCAATATTTAAAGTGGCAGAATATTGAAAATAAAAAGATGCTAGAACAAAGGTTATCATTGAATCAACAGTGAAGTGGCGTTCTCTCTCTAATTTGTGTCTCCGGGTTTTTCCTTTAAGAGGTGGAAGGCTAGCCACATAAAGGGAGAAGTCAACATCATTCTCCTCTGACATCTGAAAGAGCCCAGACTTAGTTCGATAATATCAATCCAAAGTTTTGTAATCATTTCATAATATTACAACATAAATTTACCATTCAAATATTGTATCAATAAATAATTCAAGTAAAAATCATGTTTCATTTATATTAATTGATAGTTTAATAACATGGAGATTACGCATGGCGTGGGCGATAATTCGGACATGAAACAAGTAACCACAACATGAATATTAAGATGATGGTTGCACCATAAATTGATACCCCTTTGTAGACCATTATGAGATTAGTCGGTGCATTATAGTATATAATATTGGTTCTCAATTTCCACCATGAGCCACAAATTATTTTTTTTCCTTGGACTAGACCAGAGGGTGTTAAAACTTAATTTGGTAAATTACATATACTCAAAACAAAAATTAAGTACCTAATAATATTATAAACATTATTTTTATATAAGATTTATATGCTAAACTCAGACCAGTTACTGTTATACTGACTCATGAGTGCAATATGTGAGCGAGACTCTTTGTCTTTGCAATGACCTGAGCCCTCACTTTTCCTATCATACCTAGCACAGGGTTGTCAGACGTATGTTGTAAATCACTGTTGTTGGGTTTTATATATATATATACACACACACACACACACACACACACACACATTTTGGTTTAATATTTACCTTGGATCAGACTGATATCCTTCTCGGGCATGTTTAGCTTGCAGTAAACCTATTGAGAATCACTTATATAATAACACATAAAATGTAGAAATTCATCATAGCTATTGTGAGTGGGATTTAAACTAGCATGATGTAATATTCTGTGATAGCTACTGTATATACAACCTGGCTATGACAATTTATTATGTCAAAACGATTGAGTGGTTAAAAACATGTACTTGTCAGTTTTAAATATCATTGTTTTTTTTGACAAATAGCATTAACACTCAATTCCAACTTGTGTCTATGTTGGGAGATGGCAATAATCAAAATCAATAATCAAAATAAATCTTTATACTAAAGGTTGATCCGCCTTGCTGGCATAGTTGGCTAACACACTAGTTTTGTATTGAGCTTGAGCTGGGAGATCGGTGTTCAAATCTCGGTCGGGTGAAATTGGATGGTTTTCCACTCTCCCTCCACGCAAATGTGGATTCACTTCCTTTAAATTCAACCTTCCTAATTTCTAATCCATTAGCGTAACTAGTACTAAAGTGTATAACCCAAATGGTAGTAAGACGCGGTGCTAAATAATAATATTATACTAAAGGTTTTAATTTTATTTGTTTTAAAGTGAATTTAATTTGCCAAATAAAATCATTCAATTTTGTTTTTCATATGCATTTGCTTAACTATCTTGATATTTTGTATATACTTGACAATTTGATGTGACACAGTTAGTCTAAGCACAGAGCTAAGTTAATTTCTAATATAATTATATCTTATCCAATACTTAGATGAACTCTCCTTAGCAAATTTAAAATGTTTACTTAAATTTTAAATCAGAAATAAGATTAAATTTTTTTAAATATTAAAACAGAGTAGGGGCATACATATTCCCAAATTTAGAAAACAAAGGGCTATTATTATGTAAATTTATTATATGGATACATTTCGAAAAACATTAGCATGGTGTTTTATAAGGAGATACAATCTAGGCGTGTTGAGGAATAGTAGTTGTTGGCAAAAAGTTATTCGACTAGTGTGTCCATTCAACTGTTGAAAAGGTTAGTTGTGTTTATATCATAAAATAGCTTTTAACGGTTTGAAGGAAAAAGTAAAATACTATTTCCATTCAAATGGAAATGGAATAGTAGTAAAAGAGGTGTGTGTGTGTGTGTTGTAAACCATTTTATGAATGTTTTCAAAATATTGAAGAAATGGTGGTGTTTAAGCACAAAAAGAAATGCTTTCCCATACAAAACTCTAGTGATTAAAACTCTACATACGACCCATGGTCTAATTTGAGACTCTCGCAGTAGACTAAACTGCCAATGACAGGAGATAGGGTTCAAATCTCGGTCGGGTGTATTGAGAGTTTTTTCCAAAACTGTTTTCCACTCTTCCTTCGCACAAATGCGGGTACATTTCCTCTAAATATTCCCTTCCTAAACCATAAAACCATTGGCATAATTAGAACATAGGTGTATAAACCTGAATGGATAGAAAGGTGGGGTGCTAGAAAAAAAAAAGTTCTACATGAAAGAATAAGAGACAATATGTAAAGTATTTTAAGTCTCTGATAGCATATTGTTAGGATGACAGCCTTTTGGAGAAATTCTTTTTCTAATGAAACATATATTTTCTCAGGTTTTATACACCACAGGAGGTTTTAGAAAAACACAACACAAAAAGTAAACATTTACTATGCTGTCTCAAGTTATGTTAGTTGAATTTTTTTTTTTTTTTTTAGAATAAGGCCAATCAAACCATAACCAACAATAAATAGCAATATCGAATAGTAATCTTGATGTTTGTTGAAGATCTGTGAAAGTTATATAATGCAAGAAATTTGTTTTTATTTGCAATGGTTCAACAAGATGGTGCAACATTTCATACAGCTTGTGATACAATCAGACTCCAGCAACGAATTATCGGCAAACAGATGTAAACAAGAACCAATTTTGCATGCCCACAGTATTCACTGGCCATAAAAAATGTATACAAAGATACAATTTGTGACACTTTTTCTTCATTTGTGAGAGAACACTAAGCATGTAATAATCACACTTATAGCAATCATAAAAATGCAGGAAAAATTATTATTTATTTTAGGAATTAAACATGCAATTTCAGAACTGATTGATTTTATCAGCAACACCAGAATTTTCTATGGGCAAGAGAAAAAGCACCAACCAATTTTACGGAAATAGTGTTTTCACATGCTTTCCGGGGTTCTTTTACATGCGATAATCAACATGGGCCTGAGGGCTTTACTTCCCCTCTGAACAAAGTTGTACTATGGGTCTTAAGAAAATTTGATGACCCCGGATGGGCTTGAACCCATGAACATCAGGACCTGAGGCGAGCACTTTACCTCATGACCACCAAGGTTGGCAACTTGAGATTTATATGTAGAACGATTTTGAACATACTTAATATACATTATTAGGGATATGCAAGTATTCAGATTTTCAAGCCAAACTTAGTATAGATACTCAAACTTGGGATTGACAGATTTATGGACTCACAAATTTAAGCTTCTTGAAAAAGGTCCTTTCTTTGCCTTGCCTTGCCTTGCCTTGCCTTGTGTGAAAGGTGATGAATGACTTATTGCTAACTCTTCTTTATACTTGTTGTGGTTTTGGTTTGTGAAATAATGTACACTTGAGGGGGGGGGGAGCGTGAGAAGAATAAAAAAAATGAGGTTACTGTGCAGATGGGCATTTACTAAGTAAACTGGTTGTTGAATGATGAGGGTATGAAGAGGAGATAAAGAAAGAATAAGAAAAGGCATCTCTCTATAGAGCTGTTAGAATACAAAAGATTAGTGCAAGACTGTATCAAATACAATTAAATGCAAAAGTGTTCTATGGACGTCTTAAAAATTTAAACACTATTCTAACTTCTTTCTCTGGGAGGAGGTTCAGCCTTAAATGAACAAGCTGAGCTCCAGATGGGCAGGTATTGAAGGTGGGAGGGTTTTTTTTACATAGCACTTAGCCTTGCTAAATCTGCACATCCAAACCTTTTCACAAAATATGCTTTTTTTAAGACTGTACTTAGGAATGTGGAATTGTATCTTGATTAATGTTTATGTTACAATTACGGCACATTTAAAAGTTAATTCTATAATTTAGCATGGATTGATTTTTTAACTATTTAAAATCAAGTTTAAAACACATTTTATCTTACATATCTGTCTCTTCATTCCCAAAGCAGCTTTTATCCAAATATCATTTAATATTTCAACCATGTTCAATATTAGGAACTTCTAATATCTTTTTATCTGCATTAATTTTTAATCATAAATGATCCAAGTGCAATAGTGTTAGTGTAGACTTACAATTTCTAGCCGACTATCACGGAGTTGATTGGCATATCATGCACGCTCTTAATACAAACTCTGTGATTTGGACAAGCAAGAATGTTGATTTAAGTAATTTTTCCCCAGGGCACAATGACGTGGTATTTACTATGTTCTGCACAACTCCATTTATATTTTAGGATGCTACTGAAATACATTTTCACATTTCCTTATCAGTGTTTAATACATTCTAATCTTTTTGCTAAACGAAGGATTGTCATTAAATTATTAAAACAAACCTACAAACCAAACTTTTATAGTTTCTTGGTCTAAATCACAATAATAAAATGCAAGTATATGATAATTAATCTCATTAAGTGACAGCTGCTAATATTTCTGGTGTGAAATAAAACCGTTTTTTTAATACTCTGAGAGATACACCTGTTTAATATTGTCAGTTTTACATATTTTGTGCTTGTTTTCTGCACTCAACAATTATTTTAAGATGCATTTTGTTGTTTTAGTTTAAGTGCACTGCTTGCCAAGATGTACCTGAAATATGGCATGATGTGAGTGCTGCTACTACTATCACAGGTCCCTCTGGGCGGGCTGATGCCAACTATGTTTCCACTTGCAAGTTTTGCAGAAGTAAAAACAGTTTATGTATGTATTAAATCCACATATCTCAATGCATTTAATATCAATTTAAAATTTGATTTTTTTAAAAATCTTTGCATGATTCCCTTTGTGTTCTCTTTTGCCTGACAAGTTAGTAAATACAAGGATGCTGTCATCTCCATAATATACTTGGAAATTTTTTTGAGATCAATAAATTTCCATGAAGTGGAAGTATGGTAGGTGCCTTAATGCTAACTGAGATTTGGGGTTTCCTGTTAATTGGAAGCTACTAAAATCTTGCGAAATGGCAAGGCTGAGATTGTATTGGTCACCTTGGCTAACTACCTTTTCGGGCTAACTATGCTAACTAACTATGCAAAATATCTTAGAGATGGGGAGGTTTAATTTAAAGGAAGTGTGTGTGCATTTGTGTTGAGGGAGAATGGAACACAATTTATGGAAAACCGTCCTCAGTATACCAGACTGGGATTTGACCCTTGTTCTTCCCTCATCAGCTGTTCAATTTATTTCAAAAGTGACACCTTTGATCATCTTTTTACTGAATTTGGTAGGGCTGAAGATTTTGGGTCACTTGGGTAATCATATGATTATCTTATGCCATGCCTGAAGGATCTGAAACCGGAGATAGGAGGACCCTTCCAAAACACAGGAATGGAAATAAAAAATATGCTGCTAGTGAGCCTTGTGGACTAACCTTGGTTTATCTAGAGGTATAGGTGACAACATATTTTATGTAAACAATGGTCCACTTTTAAATATATGGCAGCGTTCTCACAGATCATGTTTGTTAATAAAAAAAAGTTCAATAGCTACACGTGACACAACGGTTCCTTAGGCTTGGTTTATACTCATTTATAACTCAGCGAATAGTGCATAGTACATAATATGTATGAGTTGAAACACATTACTTTCAATAATGATGTTCACAACCTAAACATAATGAAAAGTACACATTTTATAAAATGTATGTAACTTGAACTTTTAAGCATATGTATGGACTTGAGACATATCAGTAAATGAGAGTGCAAGGAGATTGTTTCCAATTAAATGTGGGCCTAAATATTGACATCAAACAAAAATTATCTTCTGTTAATGTTTGAAATACCCATTGGTGGTTGTACTTGTTTTTATTAATATTTTTTTTTATCATCACTAACTACGATTGTAAATATAATCAAACATATAGGAAACACATTTTTGAGTCTTTAATGAGAAGTAGATTCACCCTAGTATTAATGACAATAGTTTAAAATCAGAATAAAAAATAAATAAAAGTTTATATAAAAAGTATAGATTTTGGCTTAGATTAATTAGAAAATTATGGTGACCTGGTGGTCTAGGGGTAAGGTGTCAGACTTCTATGCTAGCGGCCGGGGTTCAATCCTCGGGCCCGGCAAAGATTATATCTGATTACCAAACCCTTCCTTCACCTCTGACAAGACATCTTGTGAATGTAGGAATGCCAGGTCTCCACCGTGGTTCGGATTCCACGTTAAACTGTAGGTCCTTCATTTCATCTCACAATCACCCTACCATTACACATTAGCGTAAGTGCGTATAACCCGAACGGGTAGTAAGACGCGGTGCTAATAATAATAATAATAATAATTAGAAAATTGAAAAATGACACCTGGACAGGGGAATCGAACCCGGGACCTTTGGCTTAGTACGCCAATGCTCTAACCACTGAGCTATCCAGGAATCGTCCCGTGCCCAGGATCATTCTTCACTCATATTTTAAGACAGAGTTTATGATGGACGTGCAGAAATCGTCGGCTACAAATGTGTGATTATATTATGATCACGAGCTATCATATAACGCAGCCACCTTCGACTCGGTTTGTTGATTTAATGCTGCCACTTGTACAATTATATAATTGTAAGGGAGTGCATATTTAAGAATTACAAATTTGTTGCCGACGATTTCCGCACGTCCATCATAAACTCTGCCTTAAATATGAGTGAAGAATGACCATGGGCATGAGACGATTCCTGGATAGTGCAGTGGTTAGGAGCCTTGGCGTACTAAGCCAAAGGTCCCAGGTTCGATTCCTGTGTATAGGTGTCTTTTTTCAATTTTCAGAATATGATATCTAGATGGAGAATTCCTCACTAAAAACCATAAATAATAGCTTCAGCTATTTGATTCTTAGATTATTAGATGTTTCATCTTATACATTTTACTGAAATAAAAAAAACCCGTTAAAATAAGGCCTGAGCAAACAGACAGGTTAGACCAGCTTTTAGAAATAAAAATATTCGATTTAACTAACACTTGAAATGCCGTTTCAATATAAACAGCTGTATTTTTTTATGAATTGAGCACTCTACTCCACGGGTCCCCATTTTTTTATTGAGGTATCTTTAAAAACTTGCCAGAATTCCGCAGTCAAACAAAAACAAAACAATGCATTCCTTGTAAATAAAATACGCAGTTATTTAAACAATTTTTATTCTGCTTTGTCAATTTTAAAAGTAATACAAAACCACATTGAATATAATCAAAACAACAATACAATTATATGACATTTTACTAATGTTTATACTCAATGTGAGAAATAACACTTCTTACTTTGAACAATCTGCCTGAAACTCATTGCACTTGGGGTCATTACTCAGTTGCTAAGCTAAGCCTTACTTTCGATCATCAATGTTTTTGCCAGCTTATTTTTTAGAAATACTCCATCACAGCCCTGTATAATGTCCTCTCCTGTGTGCTCTATCCATGATGCCACACGATTCATCAATGGTCAAAGCATAAACATCCATGGAAAACTTGTTTACATTAGTAGGTATGATTTTCCTTTGCCAAAACTTATTTATTTCTTGTGTTGGTAGACGTAAATAGCATAATATGTTAATTAGTCTGAATAACATCCTTTTTTGTTCTCAAATAATCCATTTCTGCCTTAGGAATTTATTCTTTAATAATATCTGCATCAGTAAACAATTTCATATTTTGGAAAGAGTCCAAGAAATACGCAGAGGCCTATGCACACTTTTCTTAATTGGTTATTGAACAGTTCATAATTTGGGTTGATGTTGTGTAGTTTGAACATAAACTCTCAATCTTGGATTTCCATAGATTACTTCCTATTTGAAATTTTGAAAAAATGATTTTATGTTTGGTCTCATAAAGTCGTTTTATAATAAAACTTTTAACTATGACAAATCAAACATACAAGTTCTGCTACAACTCACTTAGGCAATGTAAAGCAAAAAAAGTATATCCACTCAGGGAAAATACTCTGTTTTCAACTTCCACCTTTCCTTTTTTTCATAATCATTGTGATAACTAATAAGCACTGCACTACATTACAAACAACACACTGAAATGGACAAACAAAAGACAGCATACACCTGATTGAACCACCAGATACAAGGACTGCTTCTAGACTAAGCTGTGTTGCCAAGGTCAAGTATGTCCACATGGTGCACCAGTTTCTTTGGAGGGCGGGTTAAGGCTGCCTCCCATGTTTAACGCCTTCCCACCAAAATATCATAAAATATTCTGTTATCGCTATCTTGTCGAAGTCCCTAAAAATGTGTCTGCAGTCCAAGTCAACCATTTGGTGATATTTGCTGTACACTATGCACTATTCGATATTAACTAAGCATTATATATAAATAGAAACCCATAATAAAGCCCACCCTTATCATACCCTATGTTGCGCAAACAACTTCTTGGCCTTTGAGGTGTAATATATAGTCAATAATTTGCTGCTACTTTAGATGTGTTTACAACTGTATCAGCCATCTTTATCACTCATCATCATCATAATCATCATCATCATCATCATCATCATCATCATAATAATCATGAACACTTTCCAACCACTGGCAGAGTCTTTTTGGAACATAAGAGACTCCAACCTATCCTTTCTCTCCACCACCTCTGCTCCTCCACTATCACCCATTCCTCTCCTCTCTCTTCTACACTTCTCTGCACTCCCTTCAGCAACCAGCCACCTGTCCCTTGGTCTTCCTCTTGGCCTAAATAATTTTTTTCATATTGGTTTTTAGATTAATAACAGAATGCAGTGTATAAATTATAACATTTAATTTTTGTATTCCGTTTTAAAAATCTAAAACTTGTTTTCAAAACACACAATACATCAAGTTTTAATGGTTCCGTTTTCATATTGTAATGGTAACTGAGGGGTCGTGAGCCATTCACACAATCACCGTGTGAACCGCAAGTTCTTTTCGAGATATTAAGGGATGTTGCTAATTAAACATGATTGAAAATGCACCCAAAATACTCAAGGTTTTGATACTAGCAATAAAACAACACATACATTGACTAAGCCATAATTTAAATATTCACTCAATTATTTAAGAAAATAAACACACACTCTTTAAATTAAATTAAATTAACAAATTAATAACTATAAAACACATAATTATTCAAATATTAAAAATAGTCACTAATAATGTTCATTATCAATATAGTTCACAAGAACAATAAATGTCTGTCACCTGTGTCATTCACCTAAGTCCTCCACTTATCACTGACACACTAATCTACACAGGCCATGTTGACCTGAGATCCACAGAAACCCGGACACAAAGCTTCTCACCCAGAGACGTTGACTCATTGCTGAACACATTCATTAAGAACGAAGAACTGAGAACCCCTTGGCTACCTTCAACTGAATATATTTTAGGGTCACAGTTAAGTGTCTGGAATTCTCTAATTCTATACTACTGGATTCGAAGAAAACGAACCAAGACTCTTCTATATACATCAATTTCCTTTCAATTAAGCTTCCCCCTCTCCCCTCAAAGCCCCCTGGCAGTGAGGCTGGCTGACTATCTGCTAAACAAAGATAGAGAAAGAGAAAGACCGGAGAGGGCTAACAAATGGCAAGTGTGCGAGCCCAGCTGTCAGATCCTAATCTCGTTAATATATATTTGCCACTTGCATTATATATCTGCAAGAAATTACCAGAAACTTTGCAAAACATATAGCATATGTCGCATGGTAACTTAGGACAATATTACTAGAAAGAAACCTATACTATTTTGACCAAGTATTTTAAACAAAGTATTAATTATGTTGAAATATTGACCCTAGGACTTTGGTTTAGTATTCCATTGATCGATCACCAAACTATCCAGATTTCTCCAATTCATAGGATCATATATCTATCACTTATTTATTTATTCAATCTCGCGTATAGATGTTTGAGATGATCTGATGTCCATATCTATCATGTATACACGCAAAGCCTTTTAAAACAACTTGTAAAATTCACCAGCACAAAAAGCCGACTACAATTCACTGGCTGTTTTCCTGAAAGCATACAGCTAAGAGCCCTTTTATACAGGCATTTTATGCTGTTCGACACATAGTGGCAAAAGCCGTCACGTTTTCTAAGTTACTGGGAACAAATGAGTCCTTTGATGCTCTGCCATCCAGAAAACTCGCTGTCGCATTTTGTAAAGCATGCCATCATGTCTTACAAAACGCCAGCGGCAAAAGCCGCCCGAAATAATCTAAGTAAAATGGTGCTTTATGGCTCCATTTATGCAAACTTGATGCTTTTCTGCCATCCGCTGTCTAGACATCATGCTGCCAATCCTAGATAGTAGACAGGATTAGTTTGGTTGTGTGGAGGTTTCCAAGTGAGATTGTATCGGTTGAATAACTTTTTTTTCTTCTAATTTTTCTAAAAAAGGGATGATTTAGATATTGAAGGTTTTATAGATGAGGTTAAGAAAAACAAAGCAATTTGGGGTTCATCATAGGAGATGGGTTCATCATAGGAGGAATACAAAAACAGAAATCTAAAAAAAAGTCAATGAATAGAGGTCTTTTTACTGTCTTTTACCCTGATTTCAAAGGATTGGATGCCAGACTCTTATACTCGACCATTATAAAAAGTGTTGAATTAATTTAAAAAATATTGAGTATTTTTTCAACAAATATATTAAATATAATACCGGTAGTGTGAAATATTTAATATATTTATTGACAAAGTACTCAATATTTATTATATTGATTCTACACTTTTTTTAAATAATCCAAGTCTTAGAATTTATGTGTTATTATTGTTCTTTATTAATACGTTGTCTACGGCGCGTAAGGAGGTATGAAAATATAGTAAGTTTAATATATTAGAGGGACATTTCTCAAAGTTCCCATTTATTTATGATTATCTCTGTGTGTTATTCTTTTGTTTAAACAATGTTTGAGCAGGTTTGCATGTTAATGAATTAATTAAAAGTTACCTGCCTGGGTGGCCACACGGTCAAATGCGCTAGTCTTGTGTTAGACTAGACTGCTGATCGGGGTTCAATCCCGTCGGGTGCACTGAGGACTTGAATAAACAATTACAGAGCTATGACTTAACGTTTGAGATATCCTGATTTGATCAAAGTAAAGGGAAAGACATGAGGAAGGTATAACATAGAGGAAATGTACCAGCATTTGCATATAGAGAAAGTAGGAGACAATTTAGTAAAAATGATAATTATATCCTATAGGAATTCAAAGTCCGACCTCCCCATCTCTATCAACTTAGTCGAAACGAATTTGACATCTATTTTTACCGATGCAGGTTAATTCATTGGAATTTACCTTACATTCTAGAGCATGGTACTCACTACGCGGCCCGCGACCCTTAGTCAGATTTCATGTGGCCCTCATGTATTAAAAGAAATACGCATACATGTTGGTTATTATTTGTGATAAAAATTAACCAACCCTTATTATGTTTTATGTTATACTTTATTTCCAGAGAAAAGATGCCCTTAACATAATTATTTTGAATCTATATATGTAAAATTTTCTGACCCCTTACCCCCATACTTAAGCCCCAGTTAGTCTATGGCTGGGTTTGACCGCTGCCAACTTTTGAATGATTTTGGACTTAAAACCTAAGCTGCCTGAACTATAAGTGTAGCTCAATTTTCGCTCGGGTTTGGCTAACCTATCTTAGTTACTAACACTTTCATGACTGTTCTATAAACAATGAGGTATATTATAATTTATGTTTTAAGTCATGGAACTTTTTTTTTTCAAATCTCAACTCTCAGAAATTATATTGTTTTGGAACATGGATTTTTTTTTACTATTAATTTGATAGCAGTAACTGCATAGTATTATGAAACGTCGATATGAGAATTAAAATTAAATTTTAAAAGGCATGTAAGAACAAATTAACCTCAGCCACAAATGTACTATTCCCAAAGCTAGTTCATATCTTGCTGTCTTGCTGGGAACTGAACCTTCAGGACTGCTAAAAAAAGTTTGCAAATGCATCTCTGTATGTATATGTTTTTTTGTTTTTTTTGCCTTGTTCCAAAGTATGGTCTTCTTCTTCGAAATCATGTAGTCTAATAATCTCTATAAAGTTTCCTGAAAGCCGACATTATTACTCTCATGAACATAGTTATGCAATGCACAGGCTGATTTGATCCCAGCCACACATTTGCAATATTTCAAATTTACCGGCCCATGGAATATTCTCCACTTATTTGAGAGGATTCCAAATGCACATTCAACAAATCTTCGGGTGGACAGTCGATAGTTGAATATCCTTTGTTTTCTTGTCAAGTGAGTTCCCGGTTATGGCCGCATAATGTTAACAAAAATCCCCAAAAACTTTATCCCCGACAAAAGCATATGGTAAAGCCCTAAAATCTTCTGTTACTTTTTCTGGTTTTGGAATGTTCAAAGAACCTTCTCCCAAAGCCCGAAAAAGGTTGAGTTTTTAAATATTGTAGAGTCCGAATCCTTTTCAAAAGACCCGTTGTCTATATACAGAAACCTATAGTTACTATCTACTACAGCCAACAAGACAACAGAAAAAAAGTTTTTGTAATTGTAATTCAATGATCCTGAATGTTCTGGCTTGATAATTCGTACATGTTTTCCGTCGATGCTCTCAAACAATGAATAAAGTGGCCTCTTTTCTTTAAATCTTCGGCAGTGTGACGCCAAAACTTCTCAGAGAACTGTGGGAATACGTCATTGTATAGAGTAATCCACAAGACACGGCAAGTGTTTGGAACATTCGAGCTTGCTGTAGCTATTCCAATTCTAAACATGTAATGTAAGTCTCTGTAGGTACAGCCAGATCCGAAATACGTGAAACATAAATAAATATCAGAGTTAAAAAGACATGCTATGTAAAAACATGAAAAGAAAGATGAAGACAAAATAAAAAAAGATATTACCTACAAAAACTTAAAAAAATATTTTCGCTTCTTGGCTTCTTCAGGTGTAAGGAAGAGGCTATAATAAATTATAGATTCGCAAAACAGTATATTTAAAATTATATTTGGATATCTTGTAAGTTTTCTAATCAATTCTCCTTTTCCAATTTTTTTTTCTATCTCCTTTTCAGATATTTAATTTTATATATTTACACTCCTCATTCAAAGTTTTAAATTTTGTTGGTTTTATTCCAGGCAAGTAACTACAGGGTAAATGGAAACATATTCGAGATTCCTACGTTCACTACCACAGAAACAAAAGAACCAAGTCTGGGCAAAGTGGAAACGATGTGAAAAAGTATGTTTATGCAAGACATCTTGAATTCTTGAAGGCAATAAAAACTCCACATCTGACAGTTTTCTCTACAACCAGAAGTGGCTGATGACGAAAGAGCTGGGAAGATGATGCTGATGATGTTGGGTGTGCTTCATCTGAAAGAAACCAAGATGACAATGAAAGGAATGAGTTAGAGCAGAGTCCAAAATATTCTGCTAGTATGTTGCACAGGAAGAGAAAAAATTCTGGAGCATAAGATTGGAAGCTACATTGACAGCTACCAACAAGAGAACACTCGTAGGATAGAGGGGCCCAGCTGTGACAATATGAACTTTTTTCGTTCTTTACTTCCACTTATAAAACCTTTTTCATTGCATCAGAGGATAAAGTTCCGAATGGATGCCATGAAACTGTTTCTGGGGTGCTCTGAGAGCTATGACAAATCCCGAGCACCAATGATGGAACCCCCACGCTTCCTCTTTCCAACAGCTTCCACCACCACAAAATTTACAACCCGGTTCCACCTGTTCAGACTTTTTCACAGCAGTGTTTGAACATCTACCAAAAAACATTTCTTGAAAATAAATCTAACACTCAACCCATTCAATCACAAGCCAATAATCCTAAAAAGAGCGAAATTTTTGGAGAGAGTGCACATGGTCTAGATCAATCAAAACCCATAAGTCTACTTGGGAGGTTTCTTCTGCTGGAGTCCCAGAAGCCTAAAGAGGGAGACCGTAGTCAAGGGATTAGTCCTGATTGATATTCTCAGTCTTCTACTCAAAGTCACAATTCGTTGATGTTGATTCTGAACCAATTTTTAAACTGCAAGATTTTGAGTAATGATAGTGCTCAATACTAAATTATTTTTACAATATATTTGTTAGATGATTTTCGAGACTAAATTCAAAACTATCATTTTGGTCAAATATAATAAGATGACACAAATTGCTGAGTGATAACTTTTCTGATAATTTACATACTCAATTTTTTGTTTATTTTTCTTTATTTTATAACAAATTTTGTGGAGGCAAAAACAAAAATAGTTGTTAAAAAATTTGACCAAATATATGTTCATAAATCTTAAGAGTGATTTTTTTTTCTCTCAGCCCAGGGCCTGCTCTTGCCCTTTTGCCACCCCAAATAAAGCATGAAAATTCTGCCCTCTCCACTTAAATTTTTTTTAAAGGCATGAAAATGCCGTCCTCTCGTTTCAAAGAAATAACTGAAAAGGCATTAAAATGCTGACTTCTCCTCTAAAACAAAAACCCTCATGATTCATTTATTAAATTAAATAAATTTTTAACAATTAGATATAAAGCA